>JAODAL010081282.1:0-11959 GCA_025379985.1 Phyllomedusa bahiana | reverse complement strand
CGGAGTTGTTTTTGGGGGTTGGAAATGCTTTTGCTTTTGGAGGGGGGAAGGGGGGGGGTGGGGGGCCTGAAAACCCCCTTTTGGGGGAGGGGGTTTTTTGGGGGGTTTGGCTGTGCTGTGAAAAAGGGGAAGGGGAAGGGGGGTTTTTGCAAGGGGGGCGGGGGCTTTATGGGGATTTGGTATGGTGTGGGGACTGCATGTGTGAGAGGGAGGAGGGGGGGGGCACCCTTGCGGGGCTTATAGGGGGTTTATGTGTGGGGGACTGCTTTGGTTTGTGAGGAGGGAGGGGGGGGGAAACCCCCGCTTGAAAAGCTTTTTTTAGGAGTTTTTATTTTGTGGGGGGACTTTTTTGCTGTGGGGGAGGGGGGGGGGGAGGGGGGGGGGCCCCCGGGGCTGCCTTTTTTTGGGAGGGTATGTGTGGGGATGGTCTTTGTGTAAAGGGGGGAAAGGGGGGGTTTTGCAGCTGCAGGCTTTGTGGAGTTTAATGTTTTGGTGGGGGGAAATCCCATGTTTGTTGAGGGGGGGGAGGGGGTTTTCAGTTTTTTTGCAGTTTTGGGCAGCCTTTATGGAGTGTATTGTGTGGACGGGAAATTTTGCTGGGGGAAAAGGGGGGGGGGGGAAAGGCTCCCCCCTGCAGCTTATAGGTGTTTTTTTAGGTGTGTAAATTTGCTTTCCCTGGGAGGGGGAGGGGGGGTGGTGTTTGCGGGCAGTTTTTAAAAAGGGGGGGTGTATGTGGGGGGGGGAACGGGCCCTTTTCCCTGTGGGGAGGGGAGGAGGGGGGGGGCCTGCTGAAACCCTTATAAGGAGTTGTATGGTGTGGGGGATTTGCATGCTGTGAAAAGGGGGGGGGGGGGTTGCGGGGTTTGCGCTTTTTGGGGGTGTATGTGTTGGGGATTTTTGTTTGCTGGAAAGGGAGGGGGGGGAAAGGGGGGGGGAGCGGCAAACCCTTAAAATTAGGGGAGGTATGGGGTGTGGCCCCTGCATGCTGTAAAGGGGGGGGAGGGGGGGGGGTTTGCAGTGAAAAGTTATGGAGTGTTTTTTGTGTAAATTTGCTGCTTTTGAGAGGGAGGAGGGGGGAGGGGGTTTTCCCCGATTATGGGGAGTTTTATGTTTTTTGGGGAATGCATGTTGGGGCCCAGGGGGGGGAGGGGGGGGGGGGTGGATCCCCAAGGCTTTTTAAATAGGGTGTTTGTGTGGGGGAACTGCATGCTGTGGGGGGGAGGAGGGGGGGGGGGGAAAAGGCTGCGGGCTTATAGGGGGTGTTTGTGTGTGACGGGCCTTTTGCTTTTGGAGGGGGGAGGGGGGGTTTTGCGCTGCAGCTTTAATAGGAGGGGGGTTTTTTTGTGGGGGGACTGCTTTTTGCTGTGGGGGGAAAAGGGGGGGGAGGGGGGGGTAGCTGGTTTTTAGGTTTTATGTGTTTTGATCCCTGTTTGGGGGAGAGGGAGGGGGGGGGGGTGCAGTTTGAAGTTTTTATAGGGTGTATGGTGTTTTAAACTCCCTTTTGTTTTTGGGGAGGGGGGAGGGGGATTGCAGTTTTGGCGCTTATGGGGGGTTTTTATGTGGGGGTGACTGGCTTTGCTGTGGGGGAAGGGGGAGGGGGGTTTTTGGACGTTTCCCGGGGCTTATGGAGTGAAATTCGGTGGACTGCTTTGCGGGGTTTTGGAGGGGGAGGAGGGGGGATTGGCGGGGCTGCAGCTTTAAGGAGGGGGTATGTTTTTTGGGGTGTTTTGTTTTGTGGGGGGAAGGGTGGGGATTTGGGCAAGTTTTTGAAAGTTATGGGTTTTGTTTTTTTGTGGGGTGATTTGCCATGTGTTGGGGAGGGGGAGGAGGGGGGGGGCGGCGGGAAGTTTTAAAATAGGGTTTTTTATGGGGGGTGTGGACGGGCTTTGTTTTGTGGGGGAAGGGGGGGGGGAGGGGGCAGCCGGGCCAGCATTTTTAGGTTGTATGTGTGGGGGACGGCATTGCTTTTTAACGAGGGGGGGAGGGGGGGGGCAGGTCAGTTGTAGGAGTGTATGTGTGTGACTGCATGCTGTGAGAGGGGAGGAGGGGATGCAGCTGCAGCTTATAGGAGTGTATGTGTGTGACTGCATGCTGTGAGAGGGAGCAGGGGGTGCAGCTGCAGCTTAGTGAGTGTATGTGTGTGGACTGCATGCTGTGTGAGGGAGGAGGGGATGCTAGCTGGAGCTTATATGGAGTGTATGTGTTGTGGAATGCATGCTAGTGAGAGGGACGAGGGGGGTGGCAGCTGCTAGCTTATGACGGAGTGTATGTGTGTGACTGCATGCTGTGAGAGGGGTGGTGGGGGTTTGGCAGAGCTGCAGCAATATAGGCGGGTATGTGTGTGGAATGCATGCTGTGAGAGGAGGAGGGGAATGCAGCTGCAGCTTATAGGAGTGTATGTGTGTGACTGCATGCTGTGAGAGGGGGGGGGGGGGGCAGCTGGCAGGATTATCGAGGGTATGTGTGTGGACTGCCATGCTGTGAGAGGGGAGGAGGGGGATTGCAGACTGAGCTTATAGGAGTGTATGTGTGTGACTGCTTGCTGTGAGAGGGGGAGGGGAGGGGATGCAGCGCCAGCTTAATTGGGAGTGGATGGTGTGTGTCTGCTTGCTGTGAGAGGGTAGGGAGGGGGGAAGCTGCAGCTTATAGGAGTGTATGTGTGGTGTCATGCATATGTGAGGGGAGGGGGATGCAGCTGCAGCTTCATAGGGTGTATGTGTGTTGGACTGCATGCATCGTGAGCATGGGAGGATGGGGGTGCAGCTGGCAGCTTATAGGAGTGTTTATGTGTGTGACTGCATGCTGTGAGTGGGAGGGAGGAGGCTGCTGCAGCTTATAGGAGTGTATGTGTGTGACTGCATGCTGTGAGAGGGAGGAGGGGTGCAGCTGATGCTTTAGGAGTGTATGTGTTGTGACTGCATGCTTGTGAGACAGGGAGGGGATGCAGCTGCAGACTTTTATGGACGTTATATGTGTGTGACTGCATGCTGTGAGAGGGAGGGAGGATGCAGCTGCAGCTTATAGGAGTGTATGTGCGTGACTACATGCTGTGAGAGGAGGAGGGGGATGCAGCTGCAGCTTATAGGAGTGTGTGTGTGACTGCATGCTGTGAGAGGGGAGGAGGGATCCAAGCTGCAAGCTTTATTGGTGTATGTGCTGTTACTTACATGCTGTGAGAGGAGGAGGGTGGATGCAGCTGCTGCTGTTTAGGAGTGTGTGTGTGACTGCCATGCTGTGAAGTGGGTAAGGAGGGGGAATGCAGCTGCACTTATAGGAGGTTTGGTGTGTGACTGCATGCTGTGAGAGGGAGGAGGGGATGCAGCTGCAGCTTATGTGAGTGTATGTGTGTGACTGCATGCTGTGAGAGGAGGAGGGGGATGCAGCTGCAGCTTATGTGAGTGTATGTGTGTGACTGGCATGCTGTGAGTGGGAGGAGGGGTTGCAGCTGCAGCTTATGTGAGTGTATGTGTGTGACTGCATGCTGTGAGAGGGGAGGAGGGGATGCAGCTGCATCATATAGGAGTGTATGTGTGTGACTGCATGGGGAGAGGGAGGAGGGGGGAAGGATGCAGCCTGCAGCTTAGTGAGTGTATGTGTGTGATGCATGCTGTGAGAGGGAGGGGATGCAGTCTGAAGTACTTATAGGTTGTGTTTTGTGTGTGACTGCATGCTGTGAGAGGGAAGGAGGGGGATGCAGCTGCAGCTTATAGGAGTGTATGTGTGTGACTGCATGCTGTGAGAGGGAGGGGGATGCAGCTGCAGCTTATGTGAGTGTATGTGTGTGACTGCATGCTGTGAGAGGGAGGAGGGGGATGCAGCTGCAGCTTATAGGAGTGTATGTGTGTACCTTTTGCATGTGTGAGAGGAGGAGGGGATGCAGCTGCCAGCCTTCTGTGGTGTAGTGTGTGAATTGCATGCTGTGAGAGGGGAGGAGGGGGATGCAGCTGCAGCTTATGTGAGTGTATGTGTGTGACTGCATGCTGTGAGAGGGAGGAGGGGGTGCAGCTGCAGCTTTTGTGAGTGTATGTGTGTGACTGCATGCTGTGAGAGGGAGGGGGATGCAGCTGCAGCTTATAGGAGTGTATGTGTGTGACTGCATGCTGTGAGAGGGGAGGAGGGGGATGCAGCTGCAGCTTATGTGAGTGTATGTGTGTGACTGAATGCTGTGAGTAGGGTAGGGGAGGATGCAGGCTGTCAGATTATAGGAGTGTATGTGAGGAGTGATTGCATGATGTGAGAGGGAGGAGGGGGGGGTGCAGCTGCAGCTGTAAGGTGTGTATGTGTGTGATGCTTGCGGTGAGAGGGAGGGGATTGCAGTGCTGCCTGCTTATAGGAGTGTATGTGTGTGACTGCATGCTGATAGAGGGAGGCGGGGATGCAGCGAGCTTTTACACGGAGTGTATGTGGTGACTGCATGCGTGAGAGGGGTGGAGGAGGGATTGCTAAGCTGCAGCTTAATAGGAGGTGTATGTGTGTGACTGCTTGCTGGTGAGAGGAGGAGGGGGGTGCAGCTGCAGTCTTGAGGTGTGTAATGTGTGTGACTGCATGCTGCGTGAAGAGGAGGGAGGGGGGCACAGCTGCAGCTTATTGGGGTATGTGTGTGACTGCATGCTGTGAGAGGGAGGAGGGGGATGCAGCTGCAGCTTATAGGAGTGTATGTGTGTGACTGCATGCTGTGAGAGGGAGGAGGGGGATGCAGCTGCAGCTTATGTGAGTGTATGTGTGTGACTGCATGCTGTGAGAGGGGAGGAGGGGATGCAGCTGCAGCTTATAGGAGTGTATGTGTGTGACTGCATGCTGTGAGAGGGAGGGGGATGCAGCTGCAGCTTAGAGGAGTGTTTGTGTGTGACTGCTTGCTGTGTGTGGGAGGGGATGCAGCTGCAGCTTATAGGAGTGTATGTGTGTGTGACTGCATGCTGTGAGAGGGAGGAGGGGGTGCAGCTGCAGCTTATAGGAGTGTATGTGTGTGACTGCATGCTGTGAGAGGGGAGGAGGGGGATGCAGCTGAAGCTTATAGGAGTGTATGTGTTTGAATGCATGCTGTGAGAGGAACGAGGGGGGTGAAGCTGCAGCTTATAGGAGTGTATGTGTGTGACTGCATGCTGTGAGAGGGAGGGAGGGGATGCAGCTGCAGCTTATAGGAGTGTGTGTGACTGCATGCTGTGAGAGGGAGGAGGGGGTGCAGCTGCAGCTTATAGGAGTGTATGTGTGTGACTGCATGCTGTGAGAGGGAGGAGGGGGATGCAGCTGCAGTTAGGTGATGCTGTATGTGTGTGACTGCAGCTGTGAGAGGGAGAGGAGGGGGATGCGCTGAGCTATTTAGGAGTGTGTTATGTGTCGTGACTGCATGCTGTGAGAGGGGAGGAGGGGATGCAGCTGCAGATTATAGGAGTGTATGTGTGTGACTGCATGCTGTGAGAGGGAGGGGATGCAGCTGCAGCTATAGGAGTGTATGTGTGTGACTGCTGCTGTGTAGGAGGGAGGAGGGGGATGCTTCTGGAGCTTATAGGAGTGTATGTGTGTGACTGCATGCTGTGAGAGGGGAGGAGGGGGGATGCAGCTGCAGCTTATAGGAGTGTATGTGTGTGACTGCATGCTGTGAGAGGAACGAGGGGGGTGAAGCTGCAGCTTATAGGAGTGTATGTGTGTGACTGCATGCTGTGTGGAGGAGGAGGGGGATGCAGCTGCAGCTTATAGGTGTGTGTGTGACTGCATGCTGTGAGAGGGTGCAGCTGCAGCTTATAGGAGTGTATGTGTGTGACTGCATGCTGTGAGAGGGAGGAGGGGGATGCAGCTGCAGCTTATGTGAGTGTATGTGTGTGACTGCATGCTGTGAGAGGGAGGGGGATGCAGCTGCAGCTTATAGGAGTGTATGTGTGTGACTGCATGCTGTGAGAGGGAGGGAGGATGCAGCTGCAGCTTATGTGAGTGTATGTGTGTGACTGCATGCTGTGAGAGGGAGGGAGGATGCAGCTGCAGCTTATGTGAGTGTATGTTTGTGACTGCATGCTGTGAGAGGGGAGAGGAGGCTGCAGCTTATCGGAGTGTATGTGTGTGACTGCATGCTGTGAGAGGGGAGGAGGGGGATGCAGCTGCAGCTTATGTGAGTGTATGTGTGTGACTGCATGCTGTGAGAGGGAGGGCGGATGCAGCTGCAGCTTATAGGAGTGTATGTGTGTGACTGCATGCTGTGAGAGGGAGCGGGGGGATGCAGCTGCAGCTTATAGGAGTGTATTTGTGTGAATGCATGCAGTTAGAGGGAGGGGGGATGCAGCTGCAGCTTATAGGTGTGTATGTGTGTGACTGCATGCTGTGAGAGGGAGGATGCAGCTGCAGCTTATAGGAGTGTATGTGTGTGAGTGCATGCTGTGAGAGGGAGGGAGGATGCAGCTGCAGCTTATAGGAGTGTATGTGTGTGACTGCATGCTGTGAGAGGGAGGGGGATGCAGCTGCAGCTTATAGGAGTGTATGTGTGTGACTGCATGCTGTGAGAGGAGGAGGGGGTGCAGCTGCAGCTTATAGGAGTGTATGTGTGTGACTGAATGCTGTGAGAGGGGGGATGCAGCTGCAGCTTATAGGAGTGTATGTGGTGACATGCATGTCTGTGAGAGGGAGGAGGGGGTGCTATGCTTGCAGCTTATAGGAGTGTATGTGTGTGACTGCATGCTGTGAGAGGGGAGGAGGGGGATGCAGCTGCAGCTTATAGGAGTGTATGTGTGTGACTGCATGCTGTGAGAGGGAGGAGGGGGATGCAGCTGCAGCTTATAGGAGTGTATGTGTGTGACTGCATGCTGTGAGAGGGAGGAGGGGGATGCAGCTGCAGCTTATAGGAGTGTATGTGTGTGACTGCATGCTGTGAGAGGGAGGAGGGGATGCAGCTGCAGTTATAGGAGTGTTATGTGTGTGACTGATACTGTCGAGAGGGGAGAGGAGGGGATGCAGCTGACAGCTCTATTGGAGTGTATGGTGTGTGAACTGCATGATGTGACGAGGGAGGGAGGGGTGCAGCTGCTGCTTATAGGAGTGTATGTGTGTGACTGCATGCTGTGAGTGGGAGGTGGGGTTGCAGCTGCAGCTTATAGGAGTGTATGTGTGTGACTGCATGCTGTGAGAGGGAGGGAGGATGCAGCTGCAGCTTATAGGAGTGTATGTGTGTGTGGACGGCATGCTGTGAGAGGGCAGGGGGGGATGCAGCTTGCAGCTTATAGGAGTTGTAGTGTATGTAGATGTGACTGCATGCTGTGTGAGGGAGGAAGGGGGTGCAAGTGCAAGCATTATGTGAGTGTATGTGACGTGAAGACTGCATGCTGTGAGAGTGAGGGAGGAGGGGGATGCAGCTGCAAGCTTATGTGAGCGTGGTAGTGGTTGTGACTGCATGCTTAATGTGAGAGGGAGGTAGGGGGTATGCAGCTTGCAGCTGCAGCTTATAGGAGTGTATGTGTGTGACTGCATGCTGTGAGAGGGACGCAGGGGATGCAGCTGCAGCTTATTTGAGTGTATGTGTGTGACTGCATGCTGTGAGAGGGAGGAGGGGATGCAGATGAGCTTTATAGGAGTGATATTGTTGTGAGGTGCATGCTGTGAGAGGGAGGGGGATGCAGCTGCAGCTTATGTGAGTGTATGTGTGTGACTGCATGCTGTGAGAGGGAGGGAGGATGCAGCTGCAGCTTATGTGAGTGTATGTGTGTGACTGCATGCTGTGAGAGGGAGGAGGGGGATGCAGCTGCAGCTTATAGGAGTGTATGTGTGTGACTGCATGCTGTGAGAGGGAGGAGGGGGGTGCAGCTGCAGCTTATAGGAGTGTATGTGTGTGACTGCATGCTGTGAGAGGGGAGGAGGGGATGCAGCTGCAGCTTATAGGAGTGTATGTGTGTGACTGAATGGGGTGTGAGGGGAGGAGGGGGGTGCAGCTGCAGCTGTTTAGGAGGTGTATGTGTGTGATCTGCAATGCTGTGAGAGGGAGGTGGCGAATGCAAAGAGCTGCAGCTTATAGGAGTGTAGTGGTGTAAACGCTGCTGTGGAGGAGGATGCAGCTGCAGCTTATAGGAGTGTATGTGTGTGACTGCATGCTGTGAGAGGGGAGGAGGGGGTGCAGCTGCAGCTTATAGGAGTGTATGTGTGTGACTGCATGCTGTGAGAGGGAGGAGGGGGATGCAGCTGCAGCTTATAGGAGTGTATGTGTGTGAGAGGGAGGAGGGGGATGCAGCTGCAGCTTATAGGAGTGTATGTGTGTGACTGCATGCTGTGAGAGGGAGGAGGGGATGCAGCTGCAGCTTATAGGAGTGTATGTGTGTGACTGCATGCTGTGAGAGGGAGGTAGGGATGCAGCTTATAGAGTTAGGTTGTGTGATGCATGCAGTGGAGGGAGGAGGGATGAGCTGCAGCTTAAGTGAGTTTATGTGTGGTGACAGCTGCTCATTTGTGAGAGGGTAAGGAAGGGGGATGCTAGCTGCGCTTATAGGAGTGTTATGTGTGTGTTCTGCATGCTGTGAGAGGGGAGGAGGGGGATGCAGCTGCAGCTTATAGGAGTGTATGTGTGTGACTGCATGCTGTGAGAGGGAGGAGGGGGATGCAGCTGCAGCTTATAGGAGTGTATGTGTGTGACTGCATGCTGTGAGAGGGAGGAGGGGGTGCAGCTGCAGCTTATAGGAGTGTATGTGTGTGACTGCATGCTGTGAGAGGGAGGAGGGGGTGCAGCTGCAGCTTATAGGAGTGTATGTGTGTGACTGCATGCTGTGAGAGGGGAGGAGGGGGTGCAGCTGCAGCTTATAGGAGTGTATGTGTGTGACTGCATGCTGTGAGAGGGAGGAGGGGGATGCAGCTGCAGCTTATAGGAGTGTATGTGTGTGACTGCATGCTGTGAGAGGGAGGATGCAGCTGCAGCTTATAGGAGTGTATGTGTGTGACTGCATGCTGTGAGAGGGGAGGAGGGGGTGCAGCAGCTTATAGGAGTGTATGTGTGTGACTGCATGCTGTGAGAGGGAGGAGGGGGATGCAGCTGCAGCTTATAGGAGTGTATGTGTGTGACTGCATGCTGTGAGAGGGGAGGAGGGGGATGCAGCTGCAGCTTATAGGAGTGTATGTGTGTGACTGCATGCTGTGAGAGGGAGGGGGATGCAGCTGCAGCTTATAGGAGTGTATGTGTGTGACTGCATGCTGTGAGAGGGAGGAGGGGGATGCAGCTGCAGCTTATAGGAGTGTATCGGGGGGGGAATTGTGTTGATGAGATGCGCGTGTGAGGTAGGAGGGGGTGTCGCTTAGTGCAGCTGCAGCTTATAGGAGTGTATGTGTGTGACTGCATGCTGTGAGAGGGGAGGAGGGGATGCAGCTGCAGCTTATAGGAGTGTATGTGTGTGACTGCATGCTGTGAGAGTGAGGAGGGGATGCAGCTGCAGCTTATAGGAGTGTATGTGTGTGACTGCATGCTGTGAGAGGGGAGGAGGGGATGCAGCTGCAGCTTATTGGAGTGTATGTGTGTGAGCGGGAGGTGGGGATGCAGCTGCAGCTTATAGTTGTTTATGTGTGTGACTGCATGCTGTGAGAGGGAGGTAGGGATGCAGCTTATAGGAGTGTAGGTGTGTGACTGCATGCAGTGAGAGGGAGGAGGGATGCAGCTGCAGCTTATGTGAGTGTATGTGTGTGACTGCATGCTGTGAGAGGGAGGAGGGGGATGCAGCTGCAGCTTATAGGAGTGTATGTGTGTGACTGCATGCTGTGAGAGGGAGGAGGGGGATGCAGCTGCAGCTTATAGGAGTGTATGTGTGTGACTGCATGCTGTGAGAGGGAGCAGGGGGGTGCAGCTGCAGCTTATGTGAGTGTATGTGTGTGACTGCATGTGTGAGAGGGGAGGAGGGGGTTGCAGCTGCAGCTTATCGGAGTGTATGTGTGTGACTGCATGCTGTGAGAGGGGAGGAGGGGATGCAGCTGCAGCTTATAGGAGTGTATATGTGTGTGACTGCATGCTGTGAGAGGGAGGAGGGGGTGCACCTGCAGCTAATGTGAGTGTATGTGTTTTAATGCATGAGGTGAGAGGGAGGGGGGATGCAGCTGCAGCTTATGTGAGTGTATGTGTGTGACTGCATGCTGTGAGAGGGGAGGAGGGGGATGCAGCTGCAGCTTATAGAGTGTATGTGTGTGGACTATGCTGTGCGAGGGGAGGAGGGGATGGCGAGCTGCAGCTTATAGGAGTGTTTATGTGTGGTGACTGCATGCTGTGAGCAGCGGAAGGGAGGGGGTGCTAGCTGAGATTTAGAGTGTATGTGTTGTGACTGCATGCTGTGTGAGGGGAGGAGGGGGGCTGCAGTGCAGCTGCCCTGCTATGTGAGGTATGTGTGTGACTGCATGCTGTGAGAGGGAGGAGGGGGTTGCAGCTGCAGCTTATGTGAGTGTATGTGTGTGACTGCATGCTGTGAGAGGGAGGAGGGGATGCAGCTGCAGCTTATAGGGTGTATTGTGTGTGAATGCATGCTGACGAGAGGGAGGAGGGGAATGCAGCTGCGCTTATAGGAGGTGTATGTGTGTGACTGCTATGCTGTGTGAGGGGAGGGAGGATGCAGCAGCTGCCGCTTTAGGAGTGTTATGTGTGTGACTGCATGATGCTGAGGCGGGAGGAGGGGATGCAAGCTGCAGCTTATGGGAAATTTGTATGTTTGTTGACGGGATGCGGGTGAGGGGGAAAAAAAACCAGTAGCTTATAGGAGTGTTTTTTGTGTACTGCTTGTGTGAAGGGGGGGGAAAGGGGAAATGCGTTTGCGCTTATAGGAGTGAAATGGGGTTGGTGCGAAAGCGGTTAGAGGGGGGGGGGCTCCCTTAAATGGGGAGTGTATGTGTTTTGGACTGCAGCTGTGAGAGGGGGATGGAGGGGGTGCAGCTGCATTCTGACATTTTGGGGGTTAAAAGCGGGGAAAACCTTTGGGGGTTAAAATTAAAAAAAAAATTTTAATTTTTTTCGAGCTTTTATTTTACAAACGGGGAAAAATTTTATTGTTTTTTTAAATCGTCCAAAATTTCAAAAAACAATAAACAGATGAAAAAATTGGGCCCCCAATTTCCCGGGCGGAAAAGGGAAAAGGGCCCCGGGCGACGGGGACAATAAAGGGGATGCTTTTTTTTATAAAAATCAAAAAAAGGGAATTTTTAAAAGGAGTAAAAAAGGACAATTTGGGGGAAAAGGAAAATTGGGGAGTTGAAGCTGGAACACCCCCAACCTAAAACAAAGTTGGGGGGCCTAAAATTTTTGTAAAAAACCACCCACAGCCTAAAACAGGAAGTGGGGGGGGGGAGGGGGAAGGGGTGTTGGGGGAACCCCCCAAAAGGGGGTAGCCGGGCCGGGGAAGTTAAATTGCCGGAAAAGGGTGAACCGGCCCCCACGGGGCCAACGGGAAAGTGGGGCCGGAAAAGTTAGAACCCCCCAACACCCTTTAACAGGAAGTGGGGGAAGCCAAAAAAGGCTTGGGGGTAAAAAAACCCCCCACCCTTTAAACAAAAAGTGGGGCCGAAGCTGTAAAACCCCCCCGGGGCCTTTAAACCGGGAAGTGGGGGGCAAAAGGGTTTTGTAGAAAACCCACACCTGAACAAAAAGGGGGGCCTAAAATTGTAAAAACCGCCCATACCCTTTAACAGGAATTTGGGAGTCTCCCGCGAAAAGGGCCTTTAAAAAGAGCCTGAACGGAAGGGGGAGTCTAAGCTTTAAAATTTTTTCACAAAACCCGCTGTTGAGTTTCAAAATTGGGGAAGGCTTTTTGGGGTTTGCCCCAAAATTAGGGATTTTTTTGACACGAACAAAAGGGGCCCATATTTGGGGTTAAACCGAAGCTCAACTTAAATTCCCAATAATAGGCCCCCCCCCCTTCCACTATTTTTAAATGTACTATATATTGGAAACCCTTAAAAACTTAGAAGGCCTACCTGGAACAAACCCAAATTCTCAAAATCTCCCCGGACTTCCCCAAGGGCCCTA
>JAODAL010081281.1:0-11959 GCA_025379985.1 Phyllomedusa bahiana | reverse complement strand
GCCCAAGGGGGGCTACAGAAAGGGGCATGCAAGGCGTTGCCGACCGCCGGTTTTTTGCCGTTTGACCCGGTTTCCTTCCCCTCTTGAGGGCATAGTAATGGGGGTAGGAGAAAAAATTTCCCCTTTTTGGCCTTGATCTTTTTAAAAATCCCTTTTCCCCCCCAACCCGCTTTTTTGTCCTAAAAGGGTCTTGAAAATGGTTTATCCCAGTGGTGGGTACACGAGTTGACATTTGGGTGCTTTGTTGGACAGTGTGATGTGCTGATGAGACATTTGTGGCCTGGCGAGGACGAGGAGGTAAAAATGCTAGATGCAGGTTGCTTAAACCATGAAGGACAGATTGGCGGTGTTCGTTCTTAGTTTAAGGGGCCTGACCACGATGACGGGCCCCTGCGGTCCTGCAATGACGATCCGCTGGCATGGTTTGTGCCAGCACGGGAAAGGGCACCTTCTTCGTATCTACCTCATGTGTCCCCCCTCTTTGCTCGCTTCCACCTGCATTTCGCCCCCATGTTCAAAAAATAAAAAAATTTGAGAAGGTATGGTTTTGTTTTGGAAAGTTTTATTAAAAAACAGCAAATCCAGCTATTTCAAAATCCCTAATCAAACAAAATTGTGGATTAAATTTAACTGCAAGGTGTTACAACAAATCTGGACGGGCAAAAGCCCAAAAAAGTTCTGTTATGTTTTGTTATAAAAACTGTTTTTTTTTGCACCTTTAAATTTTAACCTGTGGTGAAACAAAATTTGCTGTTTTAAGTTTAGTAGATGCTGCTCCATAAAAAGGCGGGGTGCGAAAAAAAAGTCAAAAAAAAGTAACGTAGTTTTGATATAATAAAACGTATTTTTTGCACCTTTCAATTCACCTGGGTGAATTGGAATTGCTTTTTAAGATTTACGTAGATGCTGCGTCAAGAACAGTGTGGGTGGCAAAAGTCAAAAAACACTTTAAACGTTTGTTTTGTATAAAAAACGGTATTTTTTGCCCCTTTATTTACCTGTGGTGAATATAAAATTTGTTTTTTTAAAAGTTTTTACGTGGGATGTGCGTAATGCAGATGGGTGCGCAAAAGTCAAAAAACACGAAATTGTTGTTTGTAAAATAAACTGTATTTTTTGCACCTTTAATTTTACCTGTGGTGAATTTGATTGTGTTTTTAAGATTTCTTTGATGCTGCTCAATGAACAGGGGGTGCGCAAAAGTAAAAAAAAAACGAAACGTTATTTTTTTGTATAATAAACTGTTTTTTGCACTTTCAATTCACCTGTGGTAAATATGAATTGCTGTTTTAAAAGATTTAGTAGATGCGCGTCAATGAACATTTGTGGGTGCGCAAAAAGTAAAAAAAAGTAATGTGTGTTTTGAAGTTATCACGGTATTTTTGGCAGCAAACAACCTGTGGACTACAAGATTGCTGGTTTTAATTTAAGTGCAGTGGTTTTTCAACAGTAAGGTGTAATGGGTAAATTGAACACCTATCTGAATGTATATGATAAAAAAAGGGGAGTTTTGCAGCTAACAAAGGACCTGCGTTTAGAATTGATTTATCCAATTTAATTTCAGGTCCCCAATATCCAGGAAATTTTAATTGAAAATGTTAAAAATAAAGATTTTCCCACTAAAATGTCTAATAAGTCTTGGTAAACTTTTCCAGTGTTTTTTTATAGTAGAGTTGTCTTGTTGCCCCGGCCCCCCCCCCCCCACCTCCCACCCCCCCCCGCGGAATTTACAGTGGTAGATTCTGCTTTAAAATTCCTAGTAACTACATAAAGTTCAAATCCAAATCTAATAAATTTGGGAAAGGATAAACAGCTAATAGTAGAGGTTTCTCTGTGAGAAATAGACAATTTCGTTTGGTTTTGGCCAAGGGAGAGCGGGTCCTATTTTTGGACGTGAGGCATGAGGCTGAAACAGGGAAACGCGTTTATGTTAAAGGGGGGTTGTGTTTTTTAGGGATCGAACTAACATCCCCTCATGAGTGCAAACCCCTTCACCCCTGCTCTATTCTGTATTATTTGTGGCCGCCAAATTTACAGGGGGGGGGGGCCGAAAAAAAAGGGGCCGATTTTAGATGATGCACAGATTTTTTACCTTAATTATCGCAGATTGGAAATTTTTTGATCACCATTAAAAACTTGCCCATTTTAACTTTGTCGATAAAAATCGCCAAAAAATAAACCCCCCCCAATCTTAATTTGGCCCTGTTGGCAGCCGTAAGGGCATAAAAAATTTGGTATGCCCTTGTAGCAAAAAAATTTTTTAAAACATTCGATTTTTATTTTGAAGTTTTCCACATTATATTAAATATATTTACGAATTAAAAACTTGGTTTTTTTAAAACAGAGTTACTGGGTCTCTGTAAAAAAAAAAAGGGACCCACTGGTATGGTGCAAGACAGAAACTGGTAAAGGGTGGGAGCCTAGTTTTTGGTGTTTGTTCTAATGGCAGCCCTGTTATAACCCTCTGCATTTTTTGCATTGAAGGCCAAGAACATTCAGAACATTTTGCATAGCGGAATATGCATTCGGCATGTAAACTGCAATAATTTGTTATGATCCTGAAAAATCACATAAATTTTTTTAGATCCCAAAAACAAAACTGTTCCCTTTTAAAAAATCCATTTAGACTTCCTAAAGAGTTGAGCCTAAAATGACAAATTTCATGTCCGCCTTAATATCTGCTCCATTCGTTTAATCTATACCGCCATAAATAACTTTATAATGCTTCTGCAGGAATCAGATTGTCTTCATTCCCCGGGTGGTGACGATGAGTTCCCCTTCTTTAATATCAAAAGAGCTACAAAAATAAAAGGAAAAAAAAAGAGTTTTTTGCGACATGCGCTCGCAATAAATTCGTGACGGTCCAGGTTTCCAGCATGGTTTTATTTACCAGCAGGATAATACAGGCTGCATTATAGCATTATGTTGTGGACTGTACCCGGGAGAATTTCACATTGTGTTTCAAGTTAGATCTACAGTCGATTAAGTGAAAGAGGCAATGCAACCAAGAATAGTTGACCATTTCATCACCAAATTTTTTTAACCCCATTACGACTTTTACCTTTTGTTGTACTGAAGAATGTTTTTGCATTTCTTTCTTCTATTTCTTCTATTGTTTTATCTCTTTGGAATTTTTAAAATTTCCCCCATAAAAACCCTTGGCCCCTTAAAAACCTTCATTTTTCATACCAGGCTTTTGCGATAAATCTTTTTAAAGAAAAACCTTCATATGGGATTTGCCCCCCTTTTTGGGACGCACAAGCCAATGCAGACCTCTGTTCCAGCGCTGTCCCCCTTTTCTGAAGATGCTGTAGTTTTCGTGTTTTAATGCTCAAATCGGTTTTTTTGGAAAGAGTCATTCGAAGAGTCATTTTTTTTTCAAACCCCGCCCCCGGGGGCTAGTCCCGCCCACCTCAACTATAAATAATCTTCAATGGGTGAAACATGTGAAATAACTGTCAGTGGGGGCTAGCCTTTTTGGTAGGGGGGGCTAACACCTGCTCAGAAAAAGATTTGGGGGGGAAAATGCCTAAAACTCGCATTTACAGAATAAGGGACACAGCGCGGGGAACAGGGTCTGCACTGCTTTGCTGCCCTCGCAAGGGGGCATAATCTATGTGACAGGTTCCCTTTAAATCCTCAAAAAAAACCCCAAATTGTGCCATTTACACACCTGTTTTTTTTTGTTCCACAGAAATAGATGTAGTATGGAGGCACTATACACCACAAAAGTGCATACAACTATATAGTATGTATACCGCAATTTCTCAATAACTAAGTCAGTATAAATATCAGAAATCACTACACAAAACAAATACTGAAAAAAAGAATTCCCTTTTATTAAATAATACATAAAAAGTAAAAAATATTAAAAAACCCCAATTAGAAACTGAACAGGGTTACCCCAGAAGCAATAAAACAGTATGGAGGGAGCAATTTCATTCAAAAAAAAAACAAAGTGTAAATTGTAATGAGACTGTTCATGATATCCCTTACAAGCTATGTTCCATAGTAAGGGGTTTAAAAAAAAAAAAAAAAAATTTTAGGAATCTAGACCCAAGTGACAAAAATATACACCCCAAAAAAAGGGGAAGCCAAAACCAAAACGCGCTGGGACTGTGCCTACAGGGCAGCCAGTACAGGTATATGAGTTTGGGGTTAGATTGTTCAGGTTTCTTGGGTAATAGTTTAACATGTGTGTTTGGGGTTCACTTGATCTGTTTTACTATTACTATCCCCCTACTATTGAACATGGTTTGAAAAAGGGATACATAACATTTAAAAATAAATTTTTTTTTTTAAAAAATTTGCACCAAATTTCCAATTGTTTTTTGGCTTTGCGTAACCTTTCAGTTACTAATTGGGGTTTTTAAATATTTTCACTTTTATGTATTTTTTAAATAAAAGTCATTTTTTTCTTTGAATATATGTTTGATAACGGTCATTTTTTTTAAACCCACCAAGATCTCTGAGAGAAAACAATGGGCCCCAAAGTTTAGGCAATTTAAAAGGATAGTCCAACTTCTTCCAAAAAAATAAAACATTTCATCCATTGGTATAAAGTAAAAAACATGTAGTTGCGATCTAGTTTAAAAGGCTGGAGGTCGTATTTGATGCGGCCAGCTCTGCTGCTGCGCAAATTACTGCCTCGCGTCATGGGTTTTTAATTGGCATCACCTCTGTGGTGGAAATCAAAAGCGTTTGACCAACTACTTCATGATCAGTTGAATCATAGTATGTGCCATTCCACGAATCCCCCTTACATTACTCAGTGGTAATCAGGCTTGGATTGGCCCACAGGGGAATACGGAAGACCCCCAGTTGGTACCAAACCTTGGTGGGCCCCTAGGCATTGGGGACATGAAAGTGATGGGGTTGATTTTCTGCGAGAAATGCAGAGCAAGAAAGGCAGAACGCAAGAGACAGAGCACAAGTCATGTCGTAGTCAGGGTGGCTCCAAGAAACAAAATTTTTGGTGGGCCCAGGGAACTCCAGTCCCCCTTTGGTGATGATGCCCATAGAACGGTATGTAACTGCTGATGCCCGTGATTGAGTGTAGCAGTCATGTGCCGTTCTGTTGCAATCGCCATCAGTTGGAAAGGTGATGCCTGGTTCATAATTGGAACTGAGACTTATGTTTTCATTGTCTCAGCAGTAGGAGTTCCCTGGCTCACTTCCCTTGACTGAGGGTTTTCCTTTTGGGAGTTTTGACTGCTGTGCCCCTGATTGTGCACGTCTCGCCTTCTAAGGTCAACAAAGACAAAAAAGACCTCAAGGAGGTCATGCTGGATCATTGGTGGCTTAGAAAGGTGGGTTTTTTTTTTTTTTTTTTTTAATACAAATTGCTAATATTTGCAATTTTTTTTTGGGGAAAGTTCAAAACCCCCTTTTAAATTTTGATCCACAGGTAGCCTATCGCTTACCAGCAGAAAACTTTTATAAAAAAGCTTGGTCCCCACTTGATGTTGTGTGGGGGCAATTTGGGGAAAAGAAAAGATTGCATTTGTCGCTGAGAAACTTTGGGTGGACTCTTAATTAAACCTCACAGTCCACTTTTCTATTACCTGTGGGATTCAAATTGATTAGTTTCCCCCAGGGCAGAGAGAACTTTAGCAACCAAAGCAACATTAGGGGGGGGCAGAGTTCCAACAATGAAGTGGTCTTTACAAGGTCTCCCAGGGTCTGACCCTCATGATTCATGTTTTATTGAGGAAAAACCTGGGGTACATCTCTCAAATATTAAAACCAATGAAAAATGTAAAATGGTAATTAACTTAATTGTCTAGACAAAACATTTCTGGACAATCAGATTTATATTTGGTAAAATAATATTATTTAAAGAACATTCCATAATCCTTCCTGTTGCTTCTCCTAAAAATGAACTTGCCCATATACTTACTTACAACACTGTACAGTATATACATAAAATCAGTCTCAAACTTGCAAAATAGCTATACACATATGAACTTTACAGGACTAAATCTAAATCTTAGAATTCAATCCATCATCCCCCAGCAACATTTTTCTTTATAGCAAAGCCTTCTGAACAAATACAAGATACAAGAAATTAAAGGTAGAGAATACCAGTGGCACAAAAAATTGCGGTTTAATGCACCTTAAAGGGGTATTTACATTTCATTAGTTAGTTTTAAACATATAGGCAAAGGTAAATAAAGATGATTTCCCAATACCTTGCTGTTCTGATTTTGCTTTGGTTCAGAGTTAGAGCATTCTTTATCTCCTCCGTGTCCCCGCTTACCCAGGTTATGACCACCCCTCGACTGTGCGTGGTTGGGAGGTGACTCTCTTCCTGCTTGTGTCATTCTTATGAAAGCTTTAAACCCTTTAGGCTCTTTAGCCCTTTTGCACTGCTGTTTTCAAATCTCCCCATAAAGTCTCTTAGTTTTGCGTCGTTACCATCAAACCCCAAAAAAACCCGACAAGAAAATGTGGTCTAAGCTGTCTGTGTAAAAAAATTTTTGGTGACACAAAAAACTTTAAAATTTTTTTTACCAAAGTAATAAAAAGTGGACATGGACCATGTAACAATGGAGGATAGACCCTCACAATCTTCCTGTCTTGTAGAACTTAAACCGTACATCAGTTACCTCCATTTTCTGCTCTGACCCATACTGTTCAAGAAATAGGAACATAAGATAGCAGGCAAGAAATAAGTTGAAAAAGCCGACAGGATGATAACACTTCCAAATTACTGACTAGTCCTGAAAGCCCATCAGACGTCATCTGTCATGTCTTTGTTTCACCCACCCCATTGTCATCTGTGACCTTCTTTCCACTTAAAGAAAAATTCTGCTAGGCTGACGACAATCCCAGTCATCAAAAACTTCATACTCTGTTGCTTGGCCACCATCTTCCTCTCCCCGGCAGCCGAGACCTAAAGTGCTGGTAGGAGGAATGAATACACACTAGAAGCGCTTCATTTCAATGTGAGTGACAAGGATGGCTCTCGGCCAGATCCCAGAGAAGCTTTGTTGTCCCCCATGGGTCGCATCCTTCAATGGCACACAACAAGCCAAACACAATCAGCCTGCGCTATTGCACTGAATGCTGCCAAAAATGTTTTCATTAGAGAGTCTGAAAGACTCTCGATGTATAATTACCATAGGCAACTCCATTTACAGCCAGTATCCATTAAATGATTGCCAAGAATGCAAACCTCTCTTTCCTGTCCATACGTTTCCGTCCAAAAATGTGGGACCTTTTTAAAGGGAACCTGTGAGGGGGTTTATTCTGCCCTATCTGAGAGCAGGATGTGCTAGAGGGAGAGAAGCTGAGCTTTTTAATTGTATTGCGTTGTATGATTTGATGATGAATTTCTGTATGTAAAAAGAAGATTAACTAATAAACCTACCATGACGTATTAGTAGTCATGGCAGTGTTAAGTGAGTATGGAGTGGGCTCACTCGCTAAGCCCACTACTTATGTGGCCAGTGCCAGCTGTTAGCTATAGATGACAGCTGTTGATAACAGCAGAGACCAGAGCCGACTCTGATCTCTTCTGTTTAACCCCTTAGATGCCACAGCTTCTTAGTGAATGAGAAATGGTGCTGCGTACCAATCGGCACCTCAGCGGCGAGAGGGCATTGTGAAGGCGTTTATGGTCTCCATGTCTGTGATTCTAAGGGAATGTTCACACGATATACTGCAGCGCGTACAGTACATAGTGGGTTTCGGGAGCTCGCGCTAATACGTGTGTACTCCCACGGCGTGTATTCACCGCAAATAACTGACATGTCCCTTATCTCCTCGCGCGTACAGTACGATCCTATCGTACAAGCGGGGAGAGCAGGCGTAATCCATAGTTCTCTATGAGAACTATGGATTACCGTAATTTCGGCGCGCATCTCGCTCATATTAGAGCCCAAATACGCAGCGAAATGCGCGCCGAAAGTACGCCGTGAGAACATACCCTTACACTTCCTGCCCCATCGTTGTTCACCCTATTTTATTCTTTAAAGAGGTTTTGCCACAAAGTGAGTTCCTTATCTCTTATCTGCTCAGGAGAGAAGATAAACAAATCGTGCTGAGTCATGAACGGCTGCAAGCGTGAGAAGGAGGGAGGTGAGCAGAGAGCGAGGAAGAAGGGAGCGTCTGCAATGTTTACTCAAATTATTACATTACAACCAGTGGATTCTCTATACAGTTTTTTTTTCAATTCAGTCCTAACCAACCAAAGGTCGTGTTTTCAGGATTCCCACTGAAAGCAATGACAAAAATTTATATCAGTTTTCCCAATACACCGTTTTAAAATGGGTTTAAAACCCGCCCCCCGAGTAAAAGCCAAGGACCTACTTTTGCCAAAAAAACCCGGGGAAATTTATTGATAAAAGTATAAGCCGGGGTTTGGAAAATGCACCCGGCCCTATGGTGATTTTTAAAATGAAAAAAGATACCAATAAAATTACATAGGCAGTTTAATGGGCCCCCCTAGGGGGGTATATAGGGTTTGGGATAGGCAGTTTAATGTCCCCCTTTGGCGGTTATTTGGAAAGTTTAGGGGTTTAATGTCCCCCATAGGCTGGTTTAGGCAGGTATTAGGCAAATTTAATTTTCCCCCATAGGAAAGGGTTTTAGGATGTATAGGCAGTTTAATGTTTTCCCCCCTAGGGAATTTTGGCAGGTTTTAGGCAGGGTTTTTAAAGTTTCCCCCTAGGAGATTAGGCGGTTTTAGGGAGTTTTTAAAAAGTCCCCCAAAAGGCAGGTTAAAGGCAAAATAAAAGGCAGTTTAATGTCCCCCATGGGGTGGGGTTTGGCAAGGTATATATCCCCCCAGGGGGTTTAAAAGGCGGTAATTGCCCCCTTTTGGAGGGGGGATAAAGGGAGGTTTTAAATTTCCCCCCTAGGCAGGTTTTAGGTCCTCATAGGCAGGTATAAGGAGGTTTAGGCGTTTTGGTGGTTTTTTGGCAGTTATAGGTCCCTTAGGCGGCTATAGGCGGTTTAAATTTCCCCCATTTGGCAGGCTATAGGAAAGGGATAGGTTCCCAAAAAGGCAGGTTATTTGGCGGGTAAAAGGCCAAATACTTGGGGGGTATTTGGTCCCCTAGAAAGGCTATAGGCGGGGATAGGTTTCCCCCGGCAGGTCTAGGCAAATTTTAGTCAGGTTTTAGGCAGGTATAGGGAGTACTAGGAAAGGGATAGGGGGAGGTTAGGGGGGTACCCAGGCAAAGGGATAGGCAGGGGGATAAAAAGGGTTTAGGCAGGCTATAGGCAAATACTGGCCGGTTTTAGACAGCCCATAGGCAGTACGGGAAAGGCCCATAGGCAGTTTCTAGGAAAGGTTTTAAGGGGTAATTGGGAGTTTAAAAGGGAAAGGGGATAGGGGAGGGTTTTAGGGAGGTGTAGGCCCTCTAGGGAGGTTCAGGCGGAAAAGGCGGTATAGGTCCCCTAGGCAGGTTAGGCAAAATTTAGGGAGGGTTTAGGCGGTATAGGCCCCCCAGGGAGGGGTATAGGGAGGTATTAAAACAGGGTTTTTTTTAAAAAAAAAAAAACAAACCCCTTACCTCGTCCCCGCTGTTTCCCCCTCCGGGCTCTCCTCGGGGTTTTTTGGGACAGGCGGGGGGGATGTCTTTAGGCCCCGCACGCAATGTGATTGGACACGCTGCCTGTGCCAAAAAACTCCGGGGCAGCCCCGAGTCTGCGGCCGCCCCGGGGTTCCAAAGCGGAAACACGGAGCGCCCCGCTTTTTTGCCCGCAAAATGGTATTTTTTACCTGTATGGGGGTCCGGGGGGAGTCGCGTTTCAGGGGAAAAGATCGTTGACAGCGCCTGTGGGCCGCGCAGCGCCCGGACCCCTGTAGGTATCGGGGCCCTTTAGTTATAGTGCCCCCTAGGGTCGCATATAACTGAAGCACCCTGTTGGCACGGGCCATCGCAGGGGCCCCGAGCACCGGCAGTGCTCGAGTATAAGCCGAGGGGGGTATTTTTTCGCACATTTTTTGTGCTGAAAAAATCGGTTTACTGAGTTTTTCGGGGAAATTTTTTCAGCGTGCAAAATTTCTGAGGGAAATTTTTGAAAACTTGACCTGTTTGGGGGGTCTTGAGGGTGGAGTTAAGGAAAAAACTTCTCTAACAAAAAACATAGGTTCGTTCACTGCTTTTTTTTCCCCCGTCCCTTACAAGCTCTTTATGTTCCCGGGCAAAAAGATAAGAAGTGCAAAACACAAGCGCGGCCGATCAGTCTGTCAGTGTCCTGGTCGTGTTAAAAGTAAACTTTTAAAAAAACTTTAAGGGGGGGTTTAGCAATTTCTGTTGCTCTCCCAAGGGTTCGCTTTTTGGAATTTACCTATATTTAAAAAAAAGTGATTTAAAAAACCCATTTTGGAGGATCCCAAAAGTCAACATTACATCGTGGGAAAAAACCCTTTTCCCCTTACCCCCGGGAGAAAGTTTTTGGGCCCCTTGACAAAGGGGCCCTTTTTTTTAAAAATTTTCGTGTCAAATTTTTGTGGGGGAAAACTTTTTGAAACTTTAAATTATCCATGTGATTTGAGATTGTTTTTCTTTATGGGCAATTGTGCTTTAAGATTGTAAGAAATTTTTGGGCCAAAAAAAAGCTTATTGTGAAAAAAAATTAAAAAAACGTTTTTTTTTTAAAAATTTGAAAAAAATTTTCCCCAAAATTTTTTCTTCAAAAAATTTTTGTGTAAGGGAAAAATAGTTTTTTTCCCCTCAAAATTGTTTTAATTTGCATCTACCTTTTTTTACTGTAAAATTTGGGCTCATTTTTTTAAATGTTTTTTTTTTTTTTTTTTTAAAAAACTTTAGGGGGTTAAAATTTTAGTATTTTAATTTTCAAGAAAAATTTGCAATATACATTTTTTAGGGGAAGTCCTTTAAGTGACTTTGATTGGCCTTATTTTAAGATCCCCCCATAAAGGAAAAAATGGAAAAAAAAATTTTTTTCCCAACCATTTTGGGAAAAATTTTTAATTTTTTTAAAGGGATTTTAAAAAAAAGATCCAAAACCTTTTTTTGCAATTTCTTTTTTTGGGGAAATTTCCTAATGTGGGGAAACCTTTTAAAACCCATGGCGGGGGGTACAAGGGGGGGCTATTTGGTTTTAACGCATTTTTTGGGGGGCATTCGCATTTACAAAGCCCCCAAAGTACCAGAACAGGTGAAAACCCTTTCCCGAAGTCCCCATTTTGGATTCAGCCCCATCTAGATCTCTCTAGGGGGGGTATTTAAACATTTTGGGTGCACAGGTGTTCAAAGTTGTTGTTTTTTGCATTGGCTATGAAAAATACAAAAAACGCATTCCACCATTGTTTTTGGGATTTAATTTTACAGGTTCGCCCCTGCAGTATAAATGACGGGAAAATTTACTTGGGGGTGGTCAAATTTCATGAATAGATTTTATATAGTTTTTTTAGTTTTATTATTTTTTTCACAAGAAATAGGTATAAAAAATTGTGTTTTTGTTGCCCGTTCCCATTGCCCTACGTTTTCATTTTCTGTAAGGGCTGATTTGGGGTTTTTTTTTTTGTGGGTGAGTTGAGTTTTTATTGGTACCCTTTGGGGGGGGAATGCCCTTTGATCACTTTTTTTTTAAGGTTTTTGTGGGCATTTTAACAAAATACAGCATTCCCGGTAGTGTTTTATTTTTTTTTTCAGAGGTCACCCTGCATATAAAGACATACTAGTTTACTCAGCAGGTCGATACGATTACAGCGTTTTCAATTTTTTTTTTTAGTTTTTCTTTTTAACAAAAAACCAATTTTATTTAAAAAGGGGAAAACACGTTTTTGCACGCCCATAGTCTGAGGCCATAACTTTTTTATTTTTTGTGTACGGAGCGTGGGGGCTTGTTTTTTGCGGGATGAGATGCGTTTTTTTTGTATCATTTTTGGGGGACAAACTTTTTGATCGTTTTAAATCCCTTTTTGGAAGCGGGTGAGAAAATACTGCAAGCCCAGTAGTGTTTTTTTTTTTTTTATTTT
>JAODAL010081280.1:0-11959 GCA_025379985.1 Phyllomedusa bahiana | reverse complement strand
GCACAGTAGTCTCTTGTGACTGAAAAATTGTCCTTAATATTAAGGTTTTTTGTTTTTTTTTGCCATAAAAGGTCCTTCAGCTAACCTCAAAATACTGCAAGGAAAGAGGCATTCCATTTCCTAAAATTAATCTTACGGAGGCAGATGAGAAACATCCTAAAGAATGCTATGTGTTTATGGATGCGGGGAAAATCCAAGTTTTTCCTATAGTGTTTTTTCCTTAAAAATAACATTTAAAATTTTCAACTCAGGTAATTGTTCAGAACTATATTGCTATATATTACTGTGTATGTGTGTGTAATTATTCCTGAAATATTGTGAAACGTCTGAAAACTACTAGCCCGGAAAGGCACAATAAAAAAGATAATATACTAATCCTTTTGAAGGAAAAATATCTTTGTATCTTTTTAGCCAAGTGATAGAAAAAAACAAAAAGATATTTAATACCTTTTTATTTCAAAAATTTGATTAATGAACCAAAATTGAATAGTTGATGCATAGCGTGTTTAAAATTAAACATTTAAACTGTACCTTTGGTTGCTAAATATGACAATTAGATACTGAACTCTTAAAGGGGTTTTCCAGTTTCTGAAAAAACTAAAAGGTAACTTCCACAGACCCATTAAAAAAGTATTTGTTTATCCTTCTCTGTTCCCCTGGTTCCGCAGGGGTTTTCCCCTGTTTTCTTTTTTATTTTTTTATGGGGGGGGTCACTTTGCATCACAAATTGGGCAGCATGCACCATTTAAAATCCCCGGGTTTAGAAGTGAACAGCTTTGAACTGTGGTGTAAGTAGAGGCTTTGGGTTTTGCTGAGAAAAAAAGAAAAAAAAACAGAAGTAGTACTGGAACTGGGGAACAGAGTGTAGCCTTGCTTTTTTTTTTTTTAAGGGAAACCCCCAGAGCTCCTTATTTTTTGGGGACGGGACAAACCCTTGGGGAATTTTTAATGCAGGGCATGCAAAAATTTTCAGCAACAAAAAATGATTAAACACATTAAATTGGATTTCTATCAGCATGCAGCATTTGTAAGTCCAACTCCGATGAATGAAACTGTGGCAGAAACAAATCTCCCACACATGACTATCCTAAGGGCTTAATAATATGTTGTAGTTTTTCTAAAGTTTAAAAAGACATGTAAAAAAATATTTTTTTTTCGATGTTTTTAACCCTTCAAAAACATTGGGAGAAATGTAAAAGGGGGGGGGCATAGAAGAGTGTTAATTGATATTTTAGAAAATTTTCTGCTAAACAGCCATAACTGGAAATAACTCTTATCTTGGCTGTTTAACCACATGAATCTAAGTGGTTAGACAGTGGGGGGCTCACTTTGCCTCCAATCAACCCTTATGATGCATTTACAGGGTGCTGTATTTTGTGCCAAAAAACTGTTGACGCCCCATTCTCTATATAAATGAACTGTAGTACTAAAGTAGGTGCATCAAATATGCTAGCAATATTATGCTATGCGCCTACATTTTGCTATGCATCTAGATTAGGTGCATCAGTTATACTATGCAAGCTATACCAGACGCCAGATTTTTGATTGACTCATTCATTCAGGCGCAGTATTTTAATGCGCCTTATAACTGACTGCACCTCTTTTCTGACATGTCATCCATAATCTTTAATAATACAACAAAACACCTCATGAATGGATTCTTTGAAAATAAACTTTTTTCTTTGAAATGGCTGTGTTAACCTTCCATTGTTGTGTTTTAAATGTTACAGGAGTTTTCCGTGAAACAGATGAAGAAAAAGCTATCGGGGACTTTCTCATTCAAGATAGAGAGTCTGCTTACAGGACAAAAAATTTTACCTATTAGCCAAATTACTTAAATAGACTAATAGCAGTAAATCGCTACAACGTGTTAAACAATGAGCAGATGATTAAAAGTGCTCTCAAGGCAGCATTGCATCGAAGGAAAAACAAGATGACTTATCCTGGACTAAAAAAAGAAAAGAAAAAAGTAAAAGTAAACAAACTGTAGTCCTTATCTGTTATATGATATACCTTTTTTGTTTGTAATGTGATGAATCATATACTGGAAAATTTAATTTGCCATCAAGTCCCTTCTTGAAAAGGACATAGCTATACATCCATTGATTTACCACAGTCAAGAAGCCAAATTACCACTGTTGATGGCCATGACATCCAATCGACATAACTGTACACACAAAGTTATGTCCATTGGATGTCATGGCCATTGGCAGTGGTAACTTAGCTTCTGCTGTGCTTAAGTTGATTCCAG
The DNA here is from genome assembly GCA_025379985.1 of Phyllomedusa bahiana. Classification (NCBI taxonomy): domain Eukaryota; kingdom Metazoa; phylum Chordata; class Amphibia; order Anura; family Hylidae; genus Phyllomedusa; species Phyllomedusa bahiana. The sequence goes on along the minus strand of JAODAL010081280.1, from coordinate 9,708 downwards.
CCAACCCCATAGATGCAGCTGTCATTATTGCTGTGGTATTTTATGCTTATGCTGTGGTATTTAAAGGGGTTTGTCTCCTCTCTTTGTCCTCTATCAGCATCCACTCACCCTCTTATTAGGGAGGGTCTGACAGGCTGACTAATACATTGCTGTTTAGCCATGAAATGTAGTATAACAGCGATCAAGTGATCACTTAGTATAGTGGGATAAGTGTAGGAAAAAAGGTAAAACTTACACCACCCTTAACCTAAAAAACTATATACATTTGGTATTGCTGAAAGCCTATTCACCTGTAAAGTAAAGTTAGTATGCCAGTTATACTGCATATTTAAAAAACATCAAACAATCCTTCTAGATTTTTTATTTTTATTTTGGTGACCTTATCTCCAAAAATCCAGAAAAAAAGTGGCCATCATATTTGCACAAAAATTGTACAAATTAAAACACCTCATCTGCAAAAAAGTTACACAGATCTAGCAATTAGAAAAAAAAAAATCATATTCAAAAATGTGTTACTGAAAGTATCGAACAATATACAATAAAATAAGATTAAATGGAAAATCGGAGTAGGCATACTAATTTGTTGTTCAAAGTGGACTACAAAAACAATGTCAAATCTATAAAGTGTAAATGATCATTAGTTACAGAAACAGACAGATTATCAAACTTACAAATAAATCTATATAGGTAATTGAGTTGAAGAAAGCTGGACATTGAGAAGATTATAATTCTTTTGTTGTAGCAAGAGAACAAAAATAACAAAATTAGAAAGAAAAAAAGGGCAGAGGACGAGCGACATACATAACCCTACCAACGACCTAGTCTCCAAGAACTGGCGACTCATTGGATAAAATGTAGGTAAGATGTGAACGTGAAGGGTATTCCTGCAAAGGATAAATAGCTTTTTTAAAGAAGAAATCCTCTTAACATGCGAGAGGAAGTGGGGAAGACTGAAGTTTCAACCAATGATACGAAGTCTTGCATATTCGGTCCACTTAGGGGGTCTGAGCTATTTGCTCCTCCAAAATATTGCTTCCTCCTTGGCCGTTGATGACTGCATATGCCGAAAGACCCACCACGGTCTTCAGCGGTTTTGTCTGGATGAATGATCGTCGCAGAAGACACCGCACAGACTCTTCCTCTGCCTTGAGGACCCTGTTCCCTCCATTGCAGCCTTCATGGACCCTTCATGGTCCGGGGACCTGAGTAGCCTTCACTGTAGTTATTTGTAGCTAGCTGATTGTTGTGTGTGCACATATAGTTCTTTGTTTTCTTGACCACTAGAGGGAGCCCTACTCCCATAGTAAGAATATGTAACACACTTTAACCCCTTACCGACCTATGACGTATGAGTACGTCATAGCGCCGGGGCGCGATCCCGTTTCACAGCCGCCGGGTGCTAGCAGCTAATTGCAACTAACACCCGGCGGTTTTAGCGCGGGGGGCGGCGTCGCCCGCCTGCACTGTTTAACCCCTTAGATGCCACAACAATGATTTGGTATCACCATCTTTTTCGGACGTGGCGATACCAAATATGTTTAACTTATTTATTATTTTATTTTTATTATTTGTAAAATGGGGAAAGGGGGGGTGATTTGAACTTTTAATACTTTTTTTTTTTTTTACTTTTAAGACTATTTTTTTTTTTTTTTTACTTTAACATTGAGTCCCCTATGGTGCTTGACCACTAGGGGGCGCAATCATTAATACAGTCTAATGCCTTGCCTAGACATTAGTGCAATGCATTGTCTATGCAATGTATCAGACTGTACTAACGATCGCACCCCCTAGTGGTCAAGCACCATAGGGGGACTCAATGTTAAAGTAAAAAAAAAAAAAAAAAATAGTCTTAAAAGTACAACAACAAAAAAGTATTAAAAGTTCTAATCACCCCCCTTTCCCCATTTTACAAATAAAAACAATAAAATAATAAATAAGTTACACATATTTGGTATCGCCACGTCCGAAAAAGATGGCGATACCAAATATATGGCAGGAAGTGGGTCAAACGGGAACATGGCAGCGATCAGAGCCTTCACAGGGCTCCCCGCTGCCATGTTACCCTGCTGTGGGATCACAGCATAGGTCCTTCAGGCATGAGGCAGGTGTCAGGTCAAACGGTCCTTGGTCCGTGGGTTTATTGTACAAACAGAACAAAAACGTATGGCAATGCATGCACAGCAAAAACAAATAGACAAACCAAATGCCTGCTCGTCTGAGGTGTAGTTCCCTCACTAGCACCTTGGGTGACAGAGTAGCAGACACTGGCTTCCTCCAGTGTGAATGCCTCCAGCCTGAATGGTAGACTGGAGATACAGCAGATGCCCAGTCAGCTGCATGCTGACCTTAAATACACCAGGGGAAATCCTGGAGTGGACCATGCACCCCTGGAGTGTAAGCACCCACCCTGCTCTTTGCTTACTTGCTTGTACCCGCACCTCCCCCCCCAAAAAAAGGGTGAAACAAGCATTGGGGTGCGGGTGCAAGCAAGTTCAGAGTCCTCCACTATGGGTAATTGATTTTCCTGTTCTTCTGCAACTTTGGGATTTTTTTTTACTATATGCCTTGGTTGTAGCTATATTATATTTATGCATTCATGCTTAACAACAACTTATTAGTTTGAACTATGTATTATTAGTGACTCTGCCTGTCTTTTGTCCTGTTTCTTGCTAGTTTGTCGTCCTTATTGATATTCGTTTTTGGTATATGTTTCGTATTTTAGAATAATTATGAATAAAGATTTGTATATTTTTAGTTGTTTGGGTTTTGAATCCTTCTTTTCCTGTGGTTTAGTTTAGTATTCTTGGGGTGACATTACCTACTGATTCTTCTTGATGGTATTGTGTGTTTATGTAACACCTGGTCCAATGTATTTTGGAGTCTTGTTTGTTTTCCTCCCAATGAAAGGCTGACCCAGGAATGGCTGGAAGCCATGCTAACATATGATAAATATATGCCGACAGTCTGTACTGCCGCCATATATTAGATGTTGGCCTTTCACTCCACCAAGGCTCCTTATCTTGGTGGCATGGGTCTTGGACTCTCCAGACATATGTCTGGAACCTGGCTGGGATATATACGCCCTTGCAGACTTTTCCAGCTGCAGCCTTACATATCCCCTTCTCCCGCCCCCTCTGCTCTGACCTGTGGGGCGGAGCACTTTGTGCCATAAAATTGTGCACCCGTGACAGTGCATCGGCGTTGGCTTGTTCTACACAGAAGTTAAAGTCCTGAAGAGCCAGGAACCACCGGGTTACCCTTGCGTTCTTCCCTTTATTTTGTGCCATCCATTTTAGTGGAGAATGGTCCGTGATGACTCTAAACGGTCTACCTATCAGGTAGTATCGCAGTGATTCGATAGGCCATTTAAGAGCCAGGGACCCTCGTTCAACTATGGCATAGTTTTTCTCTGCTGCCGACAGCTTCCTGCTGAGGGGTGTTCTTCTCCCTGAACCAGCTGTGACAGGACACAGCCCACCTCAGAAGCGTCTGCCTGGATGATAAATTCCTTCTGGAAGTTTGGGGCAATGAGTACTGGTCTCTTGCAGAGTACCTCCTTTAAATTGTTGAAAGCTTGGATCCTTTTGTGAGGTCCGTAAGAGGGGCTGCTATGGAGGCAAAGTTGGGCACGAACCTCCTATAGTACCCGACGATACCTAGAAAGGCCCTGACCTGTTTCTTTGTGACAAGGCCAATTTTTGTTTTCCTCCAGTTTATCCGTTAGGGGCTTGATGACCCCCGTCCCAATGTCATAGCCCAGATAGCGAGCCTCCTCGAGCCCTATGGCGCACTTGTTGGGGTTGGCGGTTAACCCTGCTGCCCTTATGGTGTCCAGAGTGGCGCCTGCACTCTGGTTAGGTGGGATTCCCAGTCTGTGCTAAAGACCACCACGTCGTCCAAATATGCCAGAGAACCATGTAGGCCAAATGGAAGAACAACATATTGAAAGAGTCCATCTGAGGTGGAAAAGGCCGTTTTCTCACTGGCCTCCTTTGTGAGAGGAACCTGCCAATAGCCTTTGGTCAGGTCTAATGTACTAATGTACCTTGCGGGACCTAGCCACTCGACCAACTCATCAACTCGGGGCATGGGAAGGCATCAAATTTCGATATCTCGTTGAGCTTGCAAAGATCATTGCAGAATCGCAAGCTGCCATCACTTTGGGATTTTTCTATGACCCCAAGCTCTAGCATCTTTTTCATTTCCTCGGCAATCGCTTGCCTCTGAGCTTCAGGGACCCTATACGGCCTCAAACGTACCTGTTGTCCGGGCTCTGTAATGATATCATGTTCAATGATGCTAGTACGACCTGGTAGTTCTGAAAATATCTGTCGGTTCCTTTGTAGGAACTCGGAGATACGGACGGGTGGTAACTATCCATTTGGGGCACCCCTATAATCTTTTACCACCGTAAGACTTCCAGGGCTTAATTAGGTTGATGTGGTATATCTGGTAAGGTTTCCTTCTACCTGGCTGGAACACCCTATAGTTTACCTCACTGTCCTGCTCTTTGATCTCATAGGGGCCCTGCCATTTTGCCAGGAATTTGCTCTCGACCGTGGGCACAAGTATACCAGTACCCGGTCACCGGGCTGGAACACCTTGACCCTTGCTGACCTGTTATATACCCTCGCCTGGGCCTCTTGCGCCTGCTGCAGGTTCTCTCGCACTATGGGCAGGACGGTGGCAATTCTGTCCTGCATCTCGGCAATATGCTCGATAATGCTCCCATGTGGGGTATTCTCCTGCTCCCAGGTCTCCTTGGCTGTGTCCAGGAGTCCCCGGGGATGTCTACCATAGAAGAGCTCGAAAGGTGAAAACCCTGTGGACGCTTGCGGTACCTCCCGTATAGAGAAAATGAGATAGGCTAGTAGGCGGTCCCAGTCTCTCCCATCCTTATCAATCACCTTTTTAAGCATTGCCTTTAAGGTCTTATTGAACCTCTCCACCAGGCCATCGGTGTGGGGATGATACACTGTGGTACGGAGATGGGTAATATTGAGGAGGCAGCAGAGTTCTTTGGTCACCTTAGACATGAAGGGGGTACCCTGGTCAGTCAGTATCTCCTTTGGGATACCCATGCGGGTGAACATTTGGAACAACTCCTTGGCAATCCCTTTTGAGGAGGTGTTCCTAAGGGGAATGGTCTTGGGATAGCGGGTGGCATAATCGAGGACAACTACGATGTGCTGATGTCCCCTGGCTGACTTAGGGAGCGGCCCTACAAGGTCCATGCCGATCCGCTCAAAGGGGACCTCTATTATCGGCAGAGGAATTAGAGGGCTCCGAAAATGGAGCATAAGGGGTGATAATCTGGCAATCCGGGCAAGACTGGCAGAAGTCCTCGATTGCCCTATAAATCCCCGGCCCTTAGAAGTTGCGCTCCATTCTCTCCAGGGTTTTCTCCATCCCCAAGGGTGTCCCCCCAACACATGGGAGTGGGCTAGCTCCAACACCTGGCGGACGTGTGACCTGGGCACCACCAATTGCTCCACCACCTTGGTTGGGGTCTTTTTCAAGCTGTACAATAAATCATTGCTGACCGCACAGTGAGAGAAGACCAGACCCTCGCCTGGTTCCTGGTGTTTCCCATCTATCACCTTGATGCTTTTCCAAGCGTGTTCCAAGTTTGGGTTCCTGAGTTGCTCAGTACCAAAGTTCCCCCTGGATATTGGCAAGGAGGCGAACTCCAGCTCAGAGGGGTTTTCCTCTGGGACAAGGGAAACCCATCGGGCTCTCCTGGTCCCTGTGCGGACACATCACCCTTTACCCTTGGCACACCTTTTATTTTCCCACAAATCCCAGAACAAGGGAAAGTCACAGCCTATGATAGCACTGTGGGGTAGGCTCGCGACGACGGCCACCTTATGTCGTGCGGGCCCACGGTGAGTCTCTGTCGTCGCCGTGTATACAGTCCACCCCTCTACGGCGGGATCGGAGTTGGTCTGAACCCACCAGCCTGGCCAGTACCAGGGTCACCAAACTCCCAGAGTCCATGAGGGCTTGTATGGTGTGTCCATTAATTTTGACGGTACATACCCGCCGATTCCTACCAGTCTCAGTATGCGTGGTATATGAGGGCCTTGTGAATAGCGACGTACACCTCACACCACAGACCACAGTTGGACAATGTGCTGCGATGTGTCCGAGTTCATTACACCGCCAGCAGATCATGGGGCTCTGGGCAAGAGGTCCCTCTTTGGGGTTGGTGGATGCAGACCTTGGAGGAATTCTTCAGTGGCACTGTAACGCTCCATGATGGAGACAAGCTCGTCCAGGCTTTTGGGGTCCGTGTACCCCACACACCACTGGATCCTCACAAGTAGGGCGCGCACAAAGCGGTCACAGACGATCCGCTCCGTCACCTGGGCAGCTGTAAGACACGCGGGCTGCAGCCACTTGCTGGTGAGGTGGAAGAGGTCATACATTTGTGACCGAGCTGGCTTTGCTGGCTCGAACTCCCAGGCGTAGAATCTCTGGGCCCGGACCGCTAGAGTAACCCCCAGTCGGGCTAGGATCTCCCCTTTCAGCCTGGTGTAGTCCTTGGCGTATTCAGCCCTCAGGTCGAAGTAGGCCTTTTGTGGTTCGCCGGTAAGAAAGGGGGCCAGGACGTCAGCCCACTGGGAGCCGCTTTCTCTCTGCGATCCTCTCAAAGGTGCCGAGATACGCTTCCATGTCATCATCTTGAGTCATCTTACGCAGGACTTGTAGCACCGCTTGCCGTGTAGTCAGGACCTGGAGCTGCTGCTGTAGAGCCTGGTTCACCTGTTGCTGCTCTTTCATCGCCGCTTGCTGCGTCTGGATCAACAGGCAATCGGTCTCCGCTTGGTCCCGTATGGTCTCCTCGTGGGCCTTCTCCTGCTTGCCGCCATCAGCTGGAGGTTGGTGTTGGCGTGGATCAATTGCTTCACCAGCTCGTCCATTTTGGGTGTCTCCGCTGGTTGTACAGTTGCCGCTTTAATCCAGGACATATATTGGAACCACTTTCACTGCCTGTCTCTTTAAGAGAAGCGTCTCTTTAAAATGCCTTTTGCATACCGCCACCATATGCGAGCTTGCACAGCTCTGGGATCACAGCATAAGTCCTTCAGGCATGAGACAGAGGCAGGAATCTGGCACAAACGGTCCTTGGACCGTGGGTTTATTGTATAAACAGAACAAAAATGTATGGCAATGCATGCACAGCAAAAACAAATAGACAAACCAAACTCCTGCTCGTCTGAGCACTCACTATACAGAGGTGTAGTTCCCTCACTAGCACCTTGGGTAACGGAATAGCAGACACTGGCTTCCTCCAGTGTGAACGTCTCCAGCCTGAATGGTAGACTGGAGATACAGCCGACACCCAATCAGCTACCTGCTAACCTTAAATACACCAGGGGAAATCCTGGAGTGGACCATGGGGAGTAAGCACCCACCCTGCTCTATGCTTACTCCCAATGAAAGGTGGACCCAGGAATGGCTGGAATCAATATGCCAAGACCAATATTGCCAAACAACAGCAATATACAAAGACCATATAATACCACCACATCACCACATTTCTCCACCATAAAGATGCTAAATAATACCATCATACTGTCGCTGAATATAATTCTTTACAATAAGACCAATATTACTGCCATACAGTGACCATATAGTCAGTGTTGGACTGAGGTGCTTAGGGCCCATAGATGGAGTTGATTCTATGGGCCCACCAGTTGAGCTGTTTCTGGCCCCACCGATGCAGTTTATTTTAGGGGCCCAACCTATCTTTTTTGAAAAATTGTAATGCCACCTAATTCCCTTTGCTTTTTGTTCCCCTTTTGTTTTTTCCCTTTTGAGGTGTATATGAAAGTAAAGGAATTTTGGGTTTTCCCAAAGTTAGGGGCCAACGGGGTTTTCCCTCATTTCCCCTGTGGGTGTCTGACCCTGCTTAGGGGTAGATAAAGTGTACAAGGCAGTTACATTTAGTGACTCACAGGTGACATCTTGTCTGAGTCGTTCATGTTCCCTTTTCTTCTCCGTCTGCTCCAGAACCAGTGATTCCCTGGCGGCACGCCCCTTTTCCTGCAGAATTCACAACAAAAAAAAAAACACTTGGGGACCCCTCACTTTTTTATTCATTTCCTATCTGTGCCCACCCCCTATGTACAAACGCCCCATCCATAGTGCCCCAAATGGTAATAAGTCCCCTCTTGTTGCTCTGGTAGTTAACTATATAGACCCTCCCATAAGTAGGTAGCCGGGTATTGGGCTGGTAAGGGTACCCCCTGTAGGTGGGTGGGTAGGTAGTTAAGTAGCCAGGGCGGTAGGTGGGTAGTAGGTAGTTAGGTAGCTAGGGAGGTAGTCAGGTAGCCAAGGAAGTAGATGGGTAGTAGGTAGTTAGGTAGCCAGGGAGGCAACCAGTCGGTAGCCTGGAAGGTAGGTGGGTAGTAGGTAGTTGGGTTAGCTTGGGAGGTAGCCAGTTGGCTAGGTAACCGAGTAGCCAGAGAGGTAGGTGGGTGGGTAGCCGATTAGCCAGGGAGGTAGGTAGTTAGGTAGCCGGGAAGGAAACCCAGCCGGGGGGTAAGTACCCATTTTGAGCGGGCGGGGCCCCCCCTTTAAGGGCTGGGGGGGGGGTTTGCATTTGAAAGAGGGCCCGTGCTCTCAATTACAGCTACAGTTAGAGTTATTCACTTCCCCTGCGATGTACCCGGAGCCGGGCCCTCCTCTCTCTGTTTCCGCCGCTTCTGGCCAACAGCGGGATGCAGGACAATTTGAATCAGTGAAGCCCAGGGCCTCACTGATTTTAAATTTGCTTCCCTCTAAAAGCAGAGGAGGAGGGCCTGGATGTGCCGGTCAGTAAGCAGATAACCCCCGTGAAAGTATTCAGCGAGTGTGACCGGACCCGGAAAAATTGTTCACAGATAGCCGGGCCCCTGCGGTAGGTGTTGCCCTAAAGTGGCCCTGCCCGCTGGAGCGGTTACAGCAGCGTCGACCATCTTGGACGCCTAGCTCCCTGAATTCACTGCCATCGGGTTTCAGTGTAGGAAATCCTGGACCAAAAGAGACACAGCATTTCCTCCCTGGAACCAGTCATAGTGGGGGGAGGAGGCTGAAAATTGTGTTCCTGCTGCCTGAGCCTAGCCACTGGGATCTGCGCTGCCGAACCTGGGGTTCTATGATGAACGGTTCTGTCGCGAATCGGAACTTCATCAAGGCTCTGTCTGCCGAGTACCAGAGGTACCCTACTGTGTTGGGCATACTAAAGGGGTTATTAGCACCCTTCTGTCCCTAAAGCTCAACATATAAGTTTATGTGGGAGCTTGAAAGGATCTACAGTGGCTGGTTTCTGTCCCCTCCATCTTATGAGTACCCAAATGCATTTCCCCAATACACACTAGGCTTTGCATTGCTGTATTCTGGTGATCCTTCTGCCTCATACTTACCAGGAGTGATATCTGGTAGCCACCACCTGCACTACTAGGTGCAGCTAAACAAAGTTTCTGTTCGACTAAAATTTTTTTACCTGAGTGCGACATCTGCTGCCTAATACCTACATTAAAGTATATTTACTTTAGGGTGGCATCTGTTGGCTAACACCTGCATTAAGGTGTATTACCCTGAGGGTGATATTTTCTGGCTAACATTTGTATAAGTATATATCCTGCTGCACCACCTGCTGGCTCCAGTGATTTAACTACAGTGCTGGGTTCTACAGAGGGTCTTTGGGCCAGCTGCGATAGC
>JAODAL010081279.1:0-11959 GCA_025379985.1 Phyllomedusa bahiana | reverse complement strand
TTCCAAGGGGGACTACACTGGAGATGTTACCCGCCTTGTCTGCAACCTTATTCTCCCCGCTAGCTTGACTTGTTCCCACTTCAGAGTATGGGTCAGGAAGGTTAACGGGGTGGCTGCAGCGAGACCCCCATCCTGCCACATCAGGGCCTGTGTCGGCTGCACTGGAAACCCCTGGGAAGGGCCCAAAGACCAGCTGAGTCACCTCACCACGTGGCGCCTGCTTTGCCTTCTGCTTCCTCCCTCTTTCTTCAAGAGGGTCGTCCCCGAAGGCGAAGGTGTGCAGGTTCACGGGGGACTCCAGCTGGACGATCTGCTCTCTGAGCATCCCTCCCAGGTCTCCGGTGTCGCTCATCTCCTCAGCTAAATCTGTTGACTCTGGCAGAGACACCTGGTGTGCGGGGATCAAGCTGCTGGGTGCCTGGGACGACACCTGGGAGAGGTGAGAGGCCTGAGAGTGCTCTCCGGCCCCTCCATCTCCTCCTCCGCATCCTCCACTCTCTTGCTCCCCCTCAGCTCCTTGAACCGTTGCTCGTTGGCCAGTTTCTCCTGGAATGGCCCACTGTTCAGGAATATGATGTTCCTCCTCTCCTCCAGGTACTTCATGTCCTCTCTCATCCTCCTCATCTCTTTATTAAGCTCCTGTTTATTTTTTATGGATGCGTTCTTGGAGCGCATTTTGCTTTCCCGTATGTGCTCCTGCAGGTAGGTTGCAATCCGAGAGCCAAAGATGTTGGCGGCTCCCCGGATCGCCTCACACCCCACTCCTCCACTTCAGAGTTCGAGTCACTGTCCAGGTTTGAGCTGGATTTACAGCTTTTTTTGACTGCTGTTCTATGTACTGCTCCCCTGGGTGCGGGCTTTAACCTTCTCCTGCAGCCTCTGGCTGCTCCTCACTGGGGTGGCTGGGGGTGTAGTGTATGCGGATGTATGTGGTGGAACAATCCCTTGAAACAAATATCTTCCAATTGTAGTGTCTCAATTAAAAAAAAAAAATCAAGAAAATATGTTATTTTTTTAGTAAAATTTTCAGTAATGATAAATTGGTTTCCAAACAAGGTCAAAAATTGGCCCCTAAACTGTAAAGACAGAACAAGTAGAATTGCTATTAGGGGCTCTGACAATTAAGGGACTCAGACTCACTTGTAGGCTGACACAACCCCATCCCCACCACAGATACCAGTCAGACACTTTTTATTAACGTTTTCCATTTTATTACTCTGGTCCAGGTGGATGAGGATTTCCTTCACTTGGCAGTTTCATCGACTCTGACCATTAATCCACTATCTGAATTCATCATCCTTGGCTTCCCGAGTCTTCAGAGCTATGACATCCTGCTCTTCTGTGGCTTCCTCTTCATATACCTGTTCACCATCACTGGAAATGGAAGCATCTTCATCTTGGTCTTGCTTGACTCTCGACTCCATACTCCTATGTATTTCTTTGTTTGTAATTTATCTTTCGTTGACTTGAGCTACGCATCGGTGACCATCCCAAAGATGTTGGTCAAGTTCTTGATGCACCTCAACACCATTTCCTATACAGCTTGCTTGGCTCAAATGTATTTCTTCTTGTTTTTAGGAGCGACAGAATGTTTACTTTTGACCGTGATGGCTTATGACCGATATGTTGCTATATGTTCTCCTCTACATTACCCATCCATTATGACTAGGAGATTGTGTCTACTGTTGATGGCTATAGCATGGTCTGGTGGATTTGCCACTCCACTCACATCCTTAATCTTAGCCTTGAAGTTACCATTTTGTGGACCCAATATCATCCATCATTACTACTGTGACCATCCACCATTGCTGCAGTTGGCTTGTACCGACACTAACTTCAACGTAGCGGTTGGTTCCTCCTTGGCGGCATTCCTTATTTTAATATCATTTACTTTAGTGGTCGTTTCCTACATTAAAATCATCTTAGCAATCCTCAAAATTAACTCCAAAGATGGACGCAGTAAGACCTTCTCCACATGCGCCTCACACTTTGCGGTGGTCATTATCTTCTTCTTGCCACTTATTTTCATGTATGTCCGGCCAAAGGCTTCCTACTCTTACGACGTGGACTCTCTGGTGGCCATGCTCTACACAGTATTAACGCCTATGATGAATCCGGTTATATACAGCTTCCGGAACAAGGACATCAAACAGGCTTTCAGGAAGAAAATCCACTTGAAAACCAAAGAATAACAAAGATAGACTGAATTTTTTTATGTCTTATTTTTGTTTATTTATCAATAAATTTTTCATTTAAAATTAAATAGTCAGTGACCAATGTTTTTCTACGAGAATAACAAATCCGTAGATGAGGCTTCTTATTGTTAAAATGTTGATCTTTGGTTCTTATCTAAATGGGACTGATTAGCAGATATAAACTCATATAAATGACCATAGCATGGCTTAGTACAGTTCTGAACTGCATAGACATATAATATGGCATCCATAAACATCTTGAGAGCCCCATTGTACCTCTGAATACTTTCAGTTACTCACAGAACATAATGTTTATGCGTCTTATAATGTAGATGCTGTCTATGGGAGGTAGAAGCACTAATAATGTCCACAGGCTGCACTGCTGTCTATGGGAGGCAAAAACACTAAAGTGACCGTAGGCTGCGCTGCTGTCTATGAAAGGTAGAAACACTAACATTGACCACAGGCTGCACTGCTGTCTATAAGAGGTATATATACTGTATATTTTTGATCCCTTCTATGAAGTGTATATATAAACCAGAAGTTTCCATCCACTCTATATAAAGCCCCATCTGCAGGTTTTTCTCACTCTCCGACATAAAATCAGAATAAACCTTTCCCCGTTTTAGGTCAATTACGAACCAAAATGATTTCTATTTGCCAAATGAAGAATAATGAGAGGGAGAATTTTTAAGGCATTTTTATTACTTTCTGCAAAGTCAGAAGTTTCCGCCATTTCATTAATATTTCATATCTTTGCCCTTTAACTGTAGGACTTGGGTCAAACGTTTTGGATCCTTCCACAAGCTTCTCACAATAGTTGGTAGGAATTTTGGCCCCTCCCTCCTGACAGAACTGGTGTAACTAAGCCATGTTTGGAGGTCTCTTGCTTGCACCGGCCTTTTCAGCTTCGCCCATAAATTTCCAATAGGATTGAGATCAGGGCTTTGTGATGGCCACTCCAAAACATTGACTTGGTTCTCCTCAAGCCACTTTGTAACCAGTTTGGCAGTTGCTTCGGGTCATTGTCCATTTGGAAGATCCATTTTCGCCCAAGCTTTAACTTCCTCCCTGATGTCTTGAGATGTTGCTTCAGTATTGCCACAATCTTCTATCCTCATGATGCCATCTATTTTGTGAAGTGCACCAGTCCCTCCTGCAGCAAAATAACTCCACAACATGATGCTGCCATTCCCGTGTTTCACAGTTGGGATAGTGTTCTTAGACTACCAAGCTTCTCCCCTTCACCTCCAAACGTAACAATGGTCATTATGGCCAAAAAGCTCAATTTTAGTTTTGTCAGACCACAGGACATGTCTCCATAAATTTAGGTCTTTGTTCCTGTGCATTTGCAAACATTAATCTGGCTTATATATGTTTCTTTTGGAGTAATGGCTTCTTCCTGGCAGAGCGGCCTTTGAGTGTCCAGGAGCAGGTCAGTGCTAGAACCAGGAGATGCTCAAAATAGTGTTCTTGAGCAGGTCAGTGCTAGAACCAGGAGATGCTAAGAATAGTGTCCAGGAGCAGGTCAGTGCTAGAACCAGGAGATGCTAAGAATAGTGTCCAGGAGCAGGTCAGTGATAGAACCAGGAGATGCTAAGAATAGTGTCCAGGAGCAGGTCAGTGCTAGAACCAGGAGATGTTAGGATCTGTGTCCAGGAGCAGGTCAGTGCTAAAACACGGAGATGCTAGGATTAGTGTCCAGGAGCAGGTCAGTGCTAGAACCCAGACATTCTGGGATTAGTGTCCAGGAGCAGGTCAGTGCTAGAACCAGGAGATGCTAGGATTAGTGTCCAGGAGCAGGTCAGTGCTAGAAGTAGGAGATTTTAGGATCAGTGTCCAGAGGAAGGTCAGCACTAAAACAAGGAGATACTATGATTAGTGTCCCGGAGCAGGTCAGAGACTGAACCAGGAGATGCTAGGATTAGTGTCCAGGAGCAGGTCAGTGCTAGAACCAGGAGATGCTAGGATTAGTGTCCAGGAGCAGGTCGTGCTAGAAGTAGGGATGTTAGGATCAGTGTCCAGAGGAAGGTCAGCACTAAAACAAGGAGATTTCTATGATTAGTGTCCAGGAGCAGGTCAGAGACTGAACCAGGAGATGCTAGGATTAGTGTCCAGGAGCAGTTCAGTGCTAGAACCAGTAGATGCTAGGATTAGTGTCCAGGAGCAGGTCAGTGCTAGAAGTAGGAGATTTTAGGATCAGTGTCCAGAAGAAGGTCAGCACTAAAACAAGGAGATGCTAGGATTAGTGTCCAGGAGCAGTTCAGTGCTACAAGTAGGAGATGTTAGGATCAGTGTCCAGAGGAAGGTCAGCACTAAAACAAGGAGATACTATGATTAGTGTCCCGGAGCAGGTCAGAGACTGAAACAGGAGATGTTAGGATAAGTGTCCAGGAGCAGGTCAGTACTAGAACCCGGAGATGCTAGGATTAGTGCCCAGGAGCAGGTCAGTGCTAGAACCAGGAGATGTTAGGATTAACGTCCAGCAACAGGTCAGTGCTAGAACTATGAGATGCTAGGATTAGTGTCCAGGAGCAGGTCAGGGACTGAACCAGGAGATGCTAGGGTTAGTGTCCAGGAGCAGGTCAGTGCTAGAACCAGGAGATGTTAGGATTAGTGTCCATGGGCAGGTCAGTGCTAGAACCAGGAGATGTTAGGATAAGTGTCCAGGAGCAGGTCATTGCTAGAACCCGGAGATGCTAGGATTAGTGCCCAGGAGCAGGACAGTGCTAGAACCAGGAGATGCTAGAATTATCAAAAACAACATCTGCAAGAAGTTTGTATGATTTGGTCTTTGTTAGAAAACAAAAAGATTAGCAAAAAATTGTAAAAAAAAAAAACAGATTTAACAGAATAATTTCATATAAATAATATCAACAAATACAGCAGTGTCAATATTTCACAATACATGTTATGTCAGGAGTGGCAATGTGGACTGACATTGAAACACCCATTACCGCTGTGATAATTCCCACCGGGGACCATTGAGGTCATCTCTGTTTACTGTAAGTTAATTTTAGGAGCTGTCACTAAACCTTGATTGAGCCCTGAGGGAACAAACACATGGGCTGCGCAAATTACATTACCGCAAACAACAACAACAAGGTGGGAGCCATTAGAGGAGGCTCAGATGCTACAAAATATCAACACATGGACTACTAATTCCTGAGAGGTTTATAACCACAATTAATAGTCCTCTAATTTAGTACAAGAGGTATAAATAGACAGGGAAGGAGTCTGTGCAGGAAGAACCCAATAGTCGCCTATAATCCTCATAATAGAGCTTCTTCCTGATATGGGAGTCAATCTATACAAGGTAAGAGTCATTAGTGAGATACCTGACACCAAGGCTGGGCAATTCGAAAAAGCAATGGGGGGACTCATCCATCCTCTTTACACTCGGCCAATGGGATACAACAAGAGGAGCCTTTTATCCAGTTCAGGGGCCGAGAGGTTTTGCGCATGAATCTTGAAGACCAATTGATTTTTAGATTAATGAAACTCCAGCTGCACATTTCCAACTGTAATATTAATAATATTGTTACATAGGTGAGGAACACAAAGCACAAAATACAATGTAAACCAATCGTGTTCCAAAAGCTTCTAAATAAACTGAACTCAAAAATGGCACAGGATAAAAAAGAGACAAATATATACAGTATATATATTAATAGAAGCTTAAACCAAAATGTAAGAAATTGAGAAGAGTGAGGGACACTGATTAACAGTCCATTCAGAGGAGCAGTGACTTGTATTTCAGAGCCTTAGGGTGACATGTATGATTGGCGCTGTGCCAGTTTTCTGGTGTACTTTGAACCAAAAAGAATGAACAGGTGCACTCCAAACTTTGGTGCGATAAGTCCTTGTGTAATGCAGCACAGTTTAGGGGCATTCTGGGGGCGTCGCACCACATTCATGGGATTATACAGATTTATGATTCTTTGAAGCCAAACCCCGGTGCAGAACAGTTAGAACAGCCAGACCAGGGTAAAGGTGGTGCCTGAGCCAGACTTGTGGTATTGGCTCTACACTGCCCTGTATGTATGACCTGCAGAAAAACAGCCAGACCAGGGTAAAGGTGGTGCCTGAGCCAGACTTGTGGTATTGTCTCTACACTGCCCTGTATGTATGACCTGCAGAAGAACAGACAGACCAGGGTAAAGGTGGTGCCTGAGCCAGACTTGTGGTATTAGCTCTACACTCCCCTGTATGTATGCCTGCAGAAAAACCGCCCAGGGTAAAGGTGGTGCCTGACCCAGACTTGTGGTATGGGCTCTACAATTTTTTTGTATTTTAAGACCTGCAGAAAAATAGACCAGGTATAGGTGGTGCCTGAGCCAGATTTTTGGTATTGGTTTACACTCCCCTGTATGTATGCCCTACAAAAGAACACCCAGACTAGGGTAAAGGTGGTGCCTGAGCCAGATTGGGGTTTTGTCTCTACAATGTGTTTTGTAGTATGATTTGCAGAAGAACACCCGACCAGGGTAAAGGGGGTTTTTCCCCCCCCCCCGGGGGGGGGGGCCCCCCCCCCCAGTTGGGGGGGGGGGTTAAATTGGGGGCTCTACAGTCCCCTGTATGTAGGGACTGCAAAAGAACAGACCAGTGTAAATGTGGTGCCTGAGCCAGACTTGTGGTATTGGCTCTAAAATTTGTCTGTAATAAGCCTGCAGAAGAATAAAAGGGTATAGGTGGTCCCCTAGCCGGACTTGTGGTTTTGGGGCTCTACACTGCCCTGTATGTATGACCTGCAGAAGAACAGACCGGGTAAAGGTGGTCCCGGGAACCCGATTGTGGTATTGGCTCTAAAATGCCTGTATGTATGACCTCAAAAGAACACCCAGATTTGGGTAAAGGTGCTCCCTGAACCAGACATGTGGTATTGGCTTACAATGTGTTGTATGTATACCTGGGGAAAAAAACACCCAAGCCGGGGGTAAATTTGGTGCCTGAGCGGATTTGTGGTTTGGCTCTACAATTTGTTGTATATAAGCCTGCAGAAAAAAATAGACCGGGTTTGGTGGGGGCCGAGCCAGATTTTGGTATTGGCTTAAAATGCCCTGTTTTTTGACCTACAGAAAAACAGCCAGATTTGGGTTTA
This sequence comes from Phyllomedusa bahiana, assembly GCA_025379985.1. Lineage (NCBI taxonomy): Eukaryota > Metazoa > Chordata > Amphibia > Anura > Hylidae > Phyllomedusa > Phyllomedusa bahiana. The sequence goes on along the minus strand of JAODAL010081279.1, from coordinate 4,663 downwards.
AGGTGGTGTTTGAGAGTCTTGTGGTTTTGTCTCTAAATGGTAGGTATTTTGGGCCCTGGGGAAGAACGCCGACCGGGGTTTAAAGGTGGTGCCTGAGCCAGACTTGTGGTTTTTGGGCTCTACAGTCCCCTTTTTATGTATGACCTGCAGAAGAACAGACCGGGAAAAGGTGGGGGGCCTGAGCCGTTGTGGTATTGGCTCTACAATTTGTCTGTAAAAAGGGCCCTGCAGAAAAATTTAGACCAGGGTATAGGGGTGCCTGAGCCGGGGACTTGTGGTATTGGTTTAAAACACTCCCCTGTATGTATGCCCTGCAGAAGAAAGCCCAGGGAAAAAGGTGGTCCCTTGAACCAAAATTTTTGTTTTGGGCTCTACACTGCCCTGTATTTATAAACCTAAAAAAAGAACAGCCGACTGGGGTTTTTAAAGGTGCTCCCCTGATCCGACATGTGGTTTTGGGTCTACAATGTGCTTGTATGATAAACCTTTGAGAAGAACAGCCAGACCAGGGAAAATTTTGGTGCCTGGGCCAGACTTGGGGTTTATTGGCTCTACACTGCCCTGAAATTATGCCTGAGAAAAAAAAACCCGGACCGGGTAAAGGGGGGGCCCTGACCCCAGACTTGTGGTATTGGCTCTAAAATTTGGGTTCTGTATAAAATTCCCGGCAGAAGAACGCCCAGGGTAAAGGTGGTCCCTGAGGCGACTTGTGGTTTTTGGCTCTCACCCCCTTTTATGTATGCCCTGCAAAAGGGAACGCCCGGGGTAAAGGGGGTGCTGACCCCAGATTGTGGTATTGGCTCTACAAATTTGCTGTTGTAAGACTGAAAGACAAAACCAGGGAAAAAGGGTGGCCCCTACCCCGGGACTTGTGGTATTTGTCTCAAAAATTTGGGGTATGTTTGTAGCCCTTGCAGAAGAACAGCCAGCCCAGGGTAAAGGTGGGTGCCTGAGCCAGACTTGTGGTATTGGCCCCTCCCAGTGCCCTGTATGTATGACCTGCAAAAGAACAGACCGGGGAAAAGTGGTGCCTGAGCCAGATTGTGGTTTTGGCTCTACATGCCCTGTTGTTTGCCCTGAGAAGAACAGCCCGGGGTAAAGGTGGTGCCTGGCCAGACTTGGGGTATTGGCTTTTCACTGCCCTGTATGTATGCCTGCAGAAAAAACAACCAGACAAGGGAAAAAGGTGGTGCGAGCCAGATTTTGGGGGTTTTGGGGGCTCAAACCCCTGTCCTTTTTTGGGTATGCCTGAGAAGAACGACCAGGTTACAGGTGGTGCCGAGCCAGATTGTGGTATTGGCTTACACGGGGGGGAAAAGTATGTATGACCTGCAGAAGAACAGACAGCCGGGAAAAGGTGGTGCCGAGCCGGACTTGTGGTTTTTGGGCTCTACACCCCCTGTTTTTTTGGCCCCTGCAGTAAAAAGGGCCCAGACCGGGGTAAAGGGGGGGGTGGCCTGAGCCGATTTTTGTATTGGCTTTACACTGCCCTGTATTTATGACCGCAGAAAAACAGTCAACCAGGAAAAAGGTGGTGCCTGAGCCAAACAAAAATTTTGTTGGGAATTTTGTTAAAAAGGTTTGGAGGAATAGAGATGAGAAAACTCTAAAAAGTTCGAGTTCGAGTAGAACCTCAAATTTTGATAAGTTCCGTTTGAAGTTCGATTCGAACCGAGCTTCGAACCTCATGTAAGTAAATGGGAGAAGAAGATCAGATTCATTTTTATATCTATACAGGTGAGGAGAAGCCGTAATTAGCATCCATAACAGTTTAACCCGGATTTGTGGAACAACTTAGTGAAGGGGCATTTTGGGTCTCAAGGGGTCACAGAAAAAAAAAATTTAGGGCTTAAAAAAATTTTATTCCCCTTTTAATGGCTAACCTCGAAAAAATGAGGAAAGCCCTAGCTATAGGAGGTGCAAAGGGGGTAGCAGCTGCTATGGGGGCCCCCTTTTTTACATAAAAAGACAACGCTATTGGAAATAACAAAAGGTTTAAATGGGCCCGGGGCCCCCTATCAGTTTTTTCACCAGGGGCCCCGAAACTTGTATATTTGTGGTGGCAGCAAGAGCATCCCAAGGGGGGATAGGGTCAGTGCGGGGTGTAGTTAAGGGGGTGCAAATGGTAGCCAGGGTGCCGTCAGTCATTTTATTAAAATTTTTTCGGGCCCTATGCGATTTTTAACCAAAATTTGGGGGACCCAGTTCCTATTTTTTGGGCATATCACTGGGCCCTTTTTTGATTTTGGCCCTGAAAGGATTTTTCTCTTTTGGCACCCCGTCAGTTACATGTGCCATTTCCAATACCCGGGGTCTTTTGTGCAAGGGGGTTTTTTTGGGAAAACCTCGGATGCAGGGCCCCCTGGGACTTTACCAGCCGGGGTGCCAAAAAGGGGAATACTCCGTAAGGCCCTAAAAGAAAAGGGGGGCCCCCAAAAAAATGTTAAAATTTTAAGGGGAAATAGTTTAAGGGTTTTGGGGCCCCCTTTGATTTGGCTGTATGGGGGTTTTAAAAGGGGTTTAAAAGATGACTGAAGGCAGACTATGATGATGATGTTAAAGATGACTGAGGGAATGTGTATTTACATTCAGGTTGGACTGTGTAAAGGGACATTTGTGCCCTTGACTAGAGAAAAGAAGGTAAACTGGGAATGCGGTCGTTTAACCGTGAAGAAAATTGGGGCGTTTCAGTAAAATGAAGGCACGGGAACCGCCCAAAGGTGACGGGCTTGACGGTTTCGACTGGCGAGCCCTGGCTTTCGTTAGACCGGAGCACTGGAAGGGCACCATCTTCGTACTTCTGCCCCAGTTCTAACCCTTTTGCCGCTTACCACCTCTGTTCTCCCATGCTCAAAAGAAATTTTAAAAAATGTAAAGATTTGTTCACAGTCTCTTATTGAAGAACTGTACTCCAAAATTTTTGGGGTAATCACAAGCATTTTTAAATCCCCTCGTGCAACTGGGGAAATAAGATCGAAAAAGTTTTTTATCTAGGAATTTGTGGAAATGGGGGCTTTTTGGAAAAATGGGGTCTTGTAAAAAAGTGTCTTTCCCCCCAAAAAGAGCAAGGGGAAAATTGGGGACGGAAAAATTACATTTTCGCAAAAAACCGTATTGACAGCGATTTTTTTTGAGGATATCAAACAGTGTCTTGTGCAAAGTGACCCCCCCTAAAATGCGCAAGAAATTTTGGGGGAATAAAATAAAAATGGTAAAAATACAGTAACAGCAATATAAAAAAACCCTAACTACTATGTCTAGGATTTTCCCAATCTTGCTGTACCCCAACCCCAAATAGTCTTCTAACTGCTTTTTTCCCTTTTTGAAATCGCTGGAAAAGGTGTTGCCTGCTTTGAAACAAGTCCAGCAGGAGAGAGAATTGTTTGGGTTCCAGTTTTAAAATCGAAATGAAAATTAAACGGGAAAAATCCCAGTAAATTTACATAGAAAGGGTAAAGTGATTTTAGCAGCCAATGAGACCCCTACACCCCCCCACGGGGGGTGAGGTTTTTGACCCCCCCTTGTCCCTCTGCACTGATTGGTTGGCCGCCAAGAGTACAGAAAGCAGCGAAAATGGCGCCGAACGCCCGTGCCGAACCCGAATTTTACCGAGCTTTCGGCAAAAAATTTGGTTCTGCTAAAGTTTGGAAAAAATGCAAAATTCGTCCGCTACCTTTTTCTGAAGGGTTCGTCAAACTTAGTGGGGGAAAAAAAAGCAGAAAATACCTTGTAAACCAATAAGCTGGGGCTAAAAACATGAATAAAAAAAAAAAGAGGGCAAATTCAATTATATACATATATTGATACAACTTTAAACCAAAATATAAGAAATTGAGAAGAGTGAGGGAAACTGATTAGCAGCCCATTCACAGGAGCAGTGACTTGTATTAGAAAGACTTAGCAATTACAGACTGGAAAAACACACAATATTATTGTCTTATAAAATACTTCCAAAATTTTTGCTCATTCACAAACTAATGTCACAGGTCCGTTATACCAAAATTTAATCCCCCAAATTATAATGTTTATAAGGTTTTTTGAATTTCATAAAAAAATTGGTGCATCTCCCAAAAACGAGAATCTTTTCACAAGTTTTTAATCCTGTAAATTTTATCCAAGGCTTTCGCTCACTATTTTTGTGGTGCTGTCATATGTTTCATTCATTACTTATCCTGTACTGATCCCCGAGCTAAATCCTGATTATACTCCAGGCTGCATCACTATTCTGCTGGTGCCCGTCAAATGTGTAAACAATTTTCTTTTCCTGTTTGATCCTCCCGTTACTTCCTGTATTATCCTCCGAGCTGCGCTCATATTCTGTTTGGGGCAGTCACTTTTCATACTTTTTTATCCTGTATGATCCTGAGTTACATTTGTATTTTACTCCAGAGCTGCGCTCATATTCTGCTGGGGCAGTCACCCGTACAAAACATTACTTATCCTTTTATCCCCAGTTAATCCCCGAAATTTTCCTTCCCGAGGTGCGCCCCCTATTCTGGGTGGTGCTGTCACTGTAATTCATTATTATCCTGTATGATCCTGAGTTTTCATCCTGTATTATCTCCAGGCTGCACTCACTATTCTGCTGGTGCAGTCATGTGGGACTTACATTAAATTATCCTGTAAAGATCCTTTATTACTTCCCGTATTATACTCCCGAGCT
>JAODAL010081278.1:0-11959 GCA_025379985.1 Phyllomedusa bahiana | reverse complement strand
TCCTGAAAGGTAGTTTTTAAAACAGGAATTATTTAGAAAAATTTTCTTGATTAACATTCCCTACTTTTTGAAAGCAAATCTTTGTATGTGAGAAAAACCCCTTTAAGGCCCAAGGGAAACTTTTTGATATGGAGGGTTAGAGGCTATTTTTCGGTTAAAAAAAGTAGCCTGGAAGGGGAAAAACCCTTCCCTTTAAAAGGGGGTTTTTCCACAAAGTGGTTCGTTCCTTATAGCCAGGGAGCATGAAGCTGCGGGGGGTGAGGGGGGGGGGTGAGCGAGGCGGGGAAGGGGGAGCGTTAAAAAGTTTTACCAAAAAAACTTAAAAAACAGTGGTTTCTCTTAAGCAACCGACTCATTCACTGCACGTTCTCCCCAGCCCCTTGCAAGCCCTCATGTTCCCTGCAAGATAACTCCTGGTCGTTTTTCTAATGTAAATGTCGGGAAAAACAAAGGGGGGGACGGCAATGCTGTAGCTTTCAGTTTGTAATTATTTTTAAAAATTGATTAAATACCCATTTTGGGGATCCCACGTAAACATTAATTGGGGCAAACCCCCCTTTAACTGGGTTAGATAAACCAATCAATAAAATACAAAATAAGCAAAAATCAAAAAACCCCCAGAAATAGCCCGTAATTTTTGGATACTGCTTCACTATATCCCATTTTTCTCACTTGTTGGTATTTTTTGCATTTTTTTACCTATGGCATTTATCATTTTAAATGATTCCAGTAGAAGTAAAGTTTTAATACATACGTGTGTGTGTGTGTATATATAATATTTAATATAATATAATAATTCCACCTCTTCTAATGATTCCTATTGCTTTTCGCTATATATGTGGATTTGGTTAAAACACATTTGCAGTCTTGTACCTCTTAAAACTCAACATTTTTTAAAACCCTTTTTGCCCCCCTGCAAAAGTTCTGTAAGGAAGTTGGGGGGAATTGAAAACCTTTTTCCTTTTTTACCCTTAATATTTTTGGAGTTTTTTCCCCAATTTAAATGTAAATTTAATATACCCATAAAATTCTATTACCCCACATTTGCAGAAGATCAGAATGCAATCTAAATATTATCAAACATAGGTTTTTTTTTTTTTTGTTATGGAAAAAAAGAATAGACGATGATCCTAGATATATCTGGAAATAAAGACTGGCATGTGGTACATTTAACTACAACGTACAAACACGTGACTGGACAGTACAGAGAGCTCTTGCATAAGCGCTTAACCCCTTATGGCCTTAGCCTTGAACCATAAGGGGCATCATCCACGTCTAGAGGAAAGATGGCTTCACCAGAATCAAGATGGGGATTCTTTACGGTAAAAGCGGTGAGAGTGTGACATTTGCCACCAGAGGTGGTGACAGTGAAGAACAAATTCAGGAAGGACCTAGACTTCCTTCTTGAAAAATATAATATTGCAGGATACAAGTACTAGAGTCTATAGACGGGACATGGATATATTTGGTGTTGGGGAGGGATTTCTTTTTCCTTTAGTCTAACGAAATTGGGGAGTTTTTGGCTTCTTCTGGATTAACACCAGGGCTGCTTAACCTGCGTTTTTTCTCAACCTTATCAACTATGTTGCTTGGGTTTATCCGTTCAAGAAAAAAAAAAACTATCACACATCCACATTTGGGCTACAAGATCCTCTGAGCTACACTGGTTTACATAGGTGGGTTTATTGACCAGGTTTGTTAACCTCTAACCCTTGTGGTTAGTTACTTTATGGGGTGTCCTCTCCATAACGAAAACATAATGACCCTCTTAGTGACCAGCCTTTTTTGGACCCTAAAGGCCAATGTATATCTTTTGTTATTCAACGAGCCAACATTTTTTATTTTTCTGTCGACGTGTATAGAAGGGGAGCTTTCTCTCTCTCTCAAGCCTCTTAGATGCCCTGATCACTATTCACCACTGCATCAAGAAGGTTAAATGGTTGGGATCAGAGGTTCTTCTAGCCCTGGCCATAAGAACAGGAGCTTGGCCATCATTCGATGCTTGTGTGGGGGTGTGAACGAGAAAAAATTAAAAAAAAGGCATAACCCAAATCCCATTCTAGAGATCACCTTAAAGGGGTTGTCTCACTACAAAGATTAGCTTTCAAAATGTAGGGAACACTAAATGAAGTCGTTTCCAAATATATTACTTTGTTATTGTGTGTGTTAAGAGCTACAGTGATTTTCTATACCTTGTGCTCTCTCTGGTTCCCAGTGACCGACCTGCGTACGCCTTATCCCCCGCTGATTGTTCTATCTGATAGCAGGGAGTGACGTTATCACACAGGTACGACCAGCAGTGAGAGCTTGTGTGTTATCTGATCTTTCAGACAAAAGACTAATTACCCTGCTGTTTACATTAGCTCAGAAGCTTCTCTGGACCTCAGAGAAGTTCACTTAGCTAATCTAGACTAAAGCAGAGAAGTCTGAATACACGGAGCTCATATGCTAATTACAAACAGCGTGACCAGGAAGTGACAGAGCAAAGCAGCATTATTTCATTCATGCATCAAATGAAACTTTGAGATGAGACAACCCCTTTAGGGCTCGATCACGCAAGAATTTCAAGTTGAAAGCCACATGGATTCCAATTTTAAATACTCGTCTAAAATGGAAAGTAAACCAAGTCCATTGACCTCAATAGAAAATACGCCTTGTAGATCAGGCAAAGCGTATTTTCTCGGGTGGCTTTTAAAAAAAAAAAAATACTAAAAACCTTAGAAAATTTTTATTCTTCTGTGATATTCCATGTGCGGACCCAGCTCCAAAACGACATACAAATGTTTCAGACGTGGATCCGTGTCCTAAACCCTATAGACATGAATGGGTTTCGTTTTGTGACTGTAAATCTTCCGACTGAAATACTCATTGAAAAACGTGTTGTCGGAGGTTTTCCATGGTAGAATCAGACGAGTAAATTTTAGTTGCTGTGTGTGCCGTGACAAGGGTTATTGGTGGTCACTAAGGGCTCATCCCCACGGCAAAGGACAAATACCTGTCTGTTTATCCGACCAGTATTTGTCCTGTTTTAGTGCCGTCCCCATGGCCGCCGGGGGACGTCTTTTCTCCTTAATGAGAGGAGAAAAGCCCTCCCTTCTCCCAGTGATATGTTCATATTCCATCCAAAAAGCGGACGGAAAAATGAACACGTTCAATGTCTTTGGGGCGGCCGGCGGTTTGGAAAACCGGTGCAGTGGGGACTGCTGTAAGGGGTTAAGGCTTGGAGTAAATAAATTTATTTTTAGGTATCCAAATTGACTTCACGCAAAGGACGGCTTCTTCAAAAATAAAAATTCAGCACTCGATAGACTAAACGGTTATAGAAAATTTCCACTTGAAACAATGAGGCGCCAACATTTTCACACATTAAAAAAAACAAAACAAAAACTTACATTTACGCGGCAGACCACAGGTCAAGCTAAGCAGGTACCATTTTTTTTTTGTAAAGTTTTATAATCATCGTTGCACAAACATAAAATTCATGGACAAAAACATGAATGATTTTAGAATCAAAAACTAGAATTTGCTCCAACTCAAATTTACGAGTCCTCTCCGTAGTAAGGCACCCAATAACACAACTTGGCTAGACAACACATATTTACACATAAATATATAAAAAAATTAAATATCTGTCCGCTATTGAAAATATATCTGGAAAAGCAACAGAAACGCATTTTTATATACAGCACACGAAAAAAAAATTTTTAAAAAATTTACTGTACAAAAAAAAAAGACTGGTGTTTGTCTTCATAGGATAGGCAATGAAGATGACATATATATTTTTCAACTAATCTTAACAGCTTAATGATCCCAACACATATACCATTAAAGGGCGAAAATATATTTCAAGGAAAAAATGAAAAAAACCGATAAAAAAAAAATCAAAAACCACAAACATTTATAAATTAATACAGTAACTGGAAGATTTGGTGCACAAATCATAAACTAATCACTTTGGATCTTGCACTGTAAGAATGAAAATGCTTTTGGGACAGAAAAAAAAAAATGAAAAACCCCTTTAGAGAATTAAAAAAAAATAAATTATTGCTTACAAATTAATGAATATATTAATAGCAATCAAGTTGCGTGTAAATCGATTTGGAGCTGGTGTGGAGATTTGCACATGTTCAGCTCCCATGTTATTCAGCTCTTTCCTACCTAAATAATTTAGATTGGGTCACCCTGGAGACATATATATACCTTGTTTCCCCGAAAATAAGACAGCGTCTTATATTAATTTTTGCTCCTAAAGATGCACTATGTCTTATTTTCAGGAGGTGTCTTATTTTACCATGAATAAATTATAGCATGCTATACTAGTGTGTGTATATATATATATATATATATATATATATATATATATATATATATATATATATATATATATATATCAACGTTTAGAGTCACAAACCATAAGATAGATGTATGTAAAGGACATTTTATGGTAGCTGCAGTGACTTATCTCAAAGGATGGCAAACGTGACATGCTGGGACCTGTAGAACTAGAAGTCCCAGCATGCCCCATCCTGTGAGATGTGTGTGTGTCACTATCATTGCTCTGGTCTCTCCCCTCTTCCCTCTGTTACTTACATGTACTTTCTGTCTACTCTTTTGGATGTTCGGGACCTGTGGTGACATCAGTCACATGACCTCCCTTCACATGTCCTTCAACCCTCTAATGATTTCTGCTATGTCTTATTTTCGGGGAGTGCCTTATATTAGGGAATTCAACAAAAATCTCTGCTATGTCTTACTTTCGGGGAAACACGGTGTGTGTATATATATATATATATATATATATATATATATATATATATATATATATATATATATATATATATATATAAATAAAAAAACCTTGTGCATGCTTAGTGATGTATGTATGTATGTATCTACACGCATACATATACACACACTATATATATATACATACACACACACACCTTGTGCATGCTCAGTGATGCATGTATCAGAAGGAATAGTGTTAATTACTCAGTCACCCCCTGTCCATGGGTTGTATGTGGCACTTTAGCTGGGCCCTATGAACTTCTATGGAGCGGAGCTGCAGGCAGTACCAGACACAACCTGCGCTGTTTTTTAATTGAAGCAGTCATGCTTTCCCAATCTTGCACAAACACTTTAATACCCGTTTCTAGACAGAAATGTGGATGGATTCCATCAGTGGAGACCTGGCAGTCCTACATCCCCATAGGCACCATCTCTAGAAGCAATGCTCTGTAACATGGCATCTAATGGATCATGACATTTTTTTCTTCATGGGAGTCTCACTGAATCTAGGAGGAGAAATCGGTGTTAATTTGGGAGCACATAAAAATCCACCAACAATTCAAACAGTACCGTATAAAGAATGAGCACCCTACAAAACTGTAATACAAAAATGAATATGAGCCCGAAAGGTGCTTCTTACCCCTTCAAACAGTTGCAGCTGTTCCTCCCGACGCCCTCATAAATGTTGCATGCTCAGCTGAGCGTGCAGATGTTTGAAATGAATCTATGAGCAACTTGGTTCTAGCAAGCTTTCACAATTAGGAAAGATGTGGGTGCTACAATTACCCAGGATGCGCCAAATCTAGAAATACCGCCCATTTTGGTGGCCAGGCTTGAACAAGCACAACCCTATTACAGGCCTTCATAAATCCTTTGACGGAGGCCGTGCGACGTATGTTGTGCACAGGATTGGGACAAGGTATTCTGGGCCCTATGCAAACAAGGCACATAGCCCCCTCCACCTCAATGGAAAATTCAACCTACTCCATGCCTCTTTGTGCCCCCTTCCTGCCTGGGGTGAAGTGGTGCCCTATAAAGCTTCGTACCCAGCGTCCCAGCCCTGGTTGTGCAGGCCTGTTCTATAGAGAAGAAAACAGGGTGCTGAAATTCATCATGCCCGATCCCGAGACCATCCATAGGGGGGGGCACCATACACAGACAGTAGCAGATTCAGCCAACTATTTTTCTAATGCAGGGGTCTTCAAACTGTGGCCCTCCAGCTGTTGGGAAACTACAACTCCCATCATGCATTTATATAATCTATAACAGTGGGCATGATGGGAGTTGCAGTTTCCCAACAGCTGGAGGGCCGCAGTTTGAAGACACCTGTTCTAATGTGTATGGGGCTTGATACAGAACTCATATGGTTGCCCAAAATTCGTATGGATGGCCCCTACCTCATCTTCAGTCTGATGGAAATCCAGGCGAATTCTCTGCACCCATCTACTATATCGCCTCAGAAAAGCAGACAAATGGTTGGATCCATCAAAGCGGGGAAAAGGTAAAAACATTCGACCCGCAAAACCCCATTTGGCCATTGTGTTAAAATAAATATCTACACAACACCTATTATAATATTGTCCCTTTGGACAAGAAAACTACTCTTATAATACTGCCCCCTATAGACAAGAATATAACCATTATAATATTGTCCCCGATGGATAAGAATACAACTAGTATAATACTGCCCCTGACGGACAAGGATATATCCATTATAATATTGTCCCCAATGGCCATTATAATATTGTCCCCAAAGGATAAGTACGGTATATAACAACTGTAATATTTTCCCTGATAGACAAGGATCGCTATTCTAATATTGTCCCTTTTGGACAAGAACACATCTACAAGAATACTGCCCCCTGTTGATATAAATTAAATTATTCTAATACTGCCCCCTATGGACAAGAATACAAATCTGGACGGGTAGGGGAATGGTGGAAAGCAATGAGTCCAAGTTACATACCATAGGGCTCAAAACATCAACCTCCTCTCAGGAGTAATGGGCTTAAGTGCAAAGTAGTCAGAGGGTGGAAAGGGGGGTAAAACGATAAATTTGCAGTCTGGTAGGGACCTGTAAGGGAAAAAAGTCCTAATATAATAAAAGCACATGATATTCCTACTATGAGATGCTGCGGGCTGCTAGATCATCCTATGGAGGAACTGAAGACGATAGACAAGCCAATTGATAATAGTGGGGGGGGGGGGGGGCTATGGTCCACTGCATATACATATTCATGTCAGGTACAACCTTATAAATATATATTTTTAGTGTACTGCACAGTATATAATTATAGTTTTGGGAGGACGCTGATGCGGTCCCAGTTGGGGGTACTTGGCCTGGAAACTTTGCACTAGCCAATTCATGGTCACTAGGTCACATTGTGAATGTCCGCACTAGGGATAATATATCCCATAATCCCCTGGGTTATGACTAACGTCTACTGTATGGATGAACACGTAATTGGAGGTGCGGGGCCTGTAGTGAAGTCTTTATATCAAGCATCAAACTTGTGATGATCTTCATAAGAACAAAAGTTGAAGGATGGTGGTCAAATACCTAATACTAATCTGGCCAATGTGATCAGGAGATCATCAGACAGAAGTTTGGTGCGTCCTCCAATAACCCATCTACTTTCACCCAACTAGACTAACCTTCCTCCCAGCTTATGAAACATAGCACCCTCCTACAACTTTGTAATGTGGACATGTCCATTGCTCGGCACAGAATTAGTAGTGATCCCAGCTATTGTGTCTATTACATATATAGACACGTTGGTCACAGGTCCAGAAAGTCATCAGCGGCTACGGAGACAATTAAAACAATTTTTTGCTTAAAGGTATTGCCTCATCATGATGTTTCTCAGAGCCACAAGCAGCTTCGGAGTCACACTTCCTCACTCTTCCTGGCGAGGCTGTGGGTGTTCTACAGCAGTGATCAGCATATCAGCTCCGTATTCCTAGCCCTTCTAATTGCATTGACATAAGGGCAGGAGATGTAATCTATAAGTGCACAGAGCTTCTGAGCTCAACCAAACAATCAAAAGAAATAAGTCTTCTTTATTTGTTAGAGATAACACACTGTTTTCAAGCTGCTGGTGTCCTGATCATTGCTAGCTCCCTGCAGGAAGGGAGAGCAGGACGGTAACCACAGAAACCTGTGTGCACTCAGAGCAGATACAATCTCTTTCTTTTCCTGACCAAAGTAGTATCAAAAGCAGGGCTGTGGAGTCGGTGCCTATTTTGCAGGGGTTGGAGGTTTGGGAAATTGAGGAGTCGGAGTCGGGGCTTTGGCTTGCCAACTCCACAGCCCTGACCAAAAGAGGAATGTATTTAGAAAAAAAAAAGTCTCGATTTAACGTTCCCTACATGTTCAAAGCTAATCTTTGTAGCAAGACAACCCCTTTAAGGCCCAAGGAAAAACTTTTTGTGTATGGACGGGTTAAGACCAGCTATAATTTAGTGCTTTAAAGCAAGGAGCCTGGAACGGAGAACTTATAGGAACCCTATGCCTTAACTAAAAATAAAACATAGAAAAATCACAAAAAAACTCACAGTAATAGCAAGTAAAAGTGCATTCATTAGTAAAACTCTTATCTCGTGTGACATTGGGGAGCACTTGTGACTCACAAATCGCCCTTATGAACAATATGGCTAGTCTGTTAAGAAATGAAACCTAAAACATGGTAAGTGAATGATTCCTGCTTAACTCACATGACCGAGATAAAAAAGCATGGACTTTTAGAGCACTTAAATCCACGTTCCGATCAACCAAAATCACAGAAGTTTGTTAAGTGCCAAAGCTTATTTAGTGTAAGAGATAAGGATCCCTGGAAGGTTTGGGCTACATACAGACTTTGGCTGGAAGCAATTCTGCTTCTTTGTTTATATAGTGCTGAGAGTTGCTGCTGTGAGAGAGGCAGACAGAGCTGCTGCAGTCACAGTTTGGACACCTAGTGGTTCACAAAGCTGCTGCAGAAACCACGCGCCCTAAATCAGGGCTGAAATATTGGTAAAATGAGAGAAACATGAACATTTTTACATGGGGCTGAAAGTATTTCACATTCACACCGCATGCACAGAGATACTTTTTCTCTTGACATTTACAATTCCCTTTAAGCATCGCTACAATTTTTAGTGTTTTTACAAACAAGATATATAGAAATGAATTGCCTGTTTGGAAAGCAAAAATAGTCGCTGAAAAAAAAAAAACCTATTATGTAAAATTTAAAACAAAAAAAACACACCAAAAAAAAAAAAAATTAATAAATACCTCTGCTTTGATGCCCCTTACTAGCATTATTGTTATTAGACAGTTCAGGCTACTATGAAGGACGAAGAGGCTGCATGGAACCGGTACAGGACTGTGCCATCATGAACTCTTTCAATGCTTCCTACTTTGGAGAAAGTCTTTTTCAAACAAAATTTTTTAAAAAAAGTGCTCAGAGTGAAAGTGACGGACATACAGGGGTAGGAGGGGTGGAAGCACTTGTAAACTGGAATGCCAGAACGGTGTCAAATGTTCTAGACCTGGGGCGGGTATGGTTATGGCTGGAATTAATACTGAGAAAGCAGACGCGACGGTTATGGGCACCATGCCATCTTCACAGAACAAGACCCTAACAGCTACCTGACATACAAGAAACTGCAAGTTATACTGTAAGAACACATGTTAAGGACTGAGGAAAGATTGCTAAGGTGCTACTTCTAAAATCTAAAGTACATTTTTTTTTTTTGTTTGTTTTCGGATTGACCCTTCCCGCTGTGTTAAGGTATCAGGCGTCGTCCCGGGCTTCTGTCTTGATCTCTCCGGCTCCTTGCCGGGCCAGTGCCAGGATGGTGTGATTGACGGCAGCCATTTCCACGGCTAGGGAGATGGGGTCCTGGTGATCGCTATGACTGGTACTGTCATCCTAAGCATGTAGAGAAAAACAAACACAAAATATCTAATTAAATCTCAATACATGGATAAAAAATAATCATAAAAAAAAAGCGTAAAAACTTATGCCAGTTCCTTATTCTTGCAGGAGATAAGATTCTTTTTTTTTTATCCAATGGGGAGTGGAATAAGATCCTCTAGTTTGTCCAACTTACCTAATGCATATGGCACATTTATACTTCAGAGCTGCATTTGCAGCTACTCAAGCTTCAGAGCTGAAATCGTTCAGCAGTCTATCCTTTTTTAATCCTTGCAAAGGTCTTACCCTCATAATTGGATTCTGAGAAATGTAGCATTTACACCGGGAAAAAACCGACCAGTCTCAAAGGGCTATGTTCACACGGTTTAAATTGCGGGACGTAATTACGCCGAATTCGCGTGTGGCGGGGGGCGGGCGGCCCGGAGAGGGGGAGTAAGCAGGGGGGCCGGCACTTGCCGGCCCATAGACTTCACTGCTAGCGGCGCGTATTCGGCGCTAGAAAAGTGACAGGGGAATTATCTCCCCGCCGGCGGGATTCGCCGGGCGGGGAGAGGTGACGTAATCCATAGTTCTCTATGAGAACTGTGAATTACCGTAATGAATGGGCCGTTTTCGGCCCGTAATTGGCGCACTTCGGCGCGTAATTACGGACCGAAATACGGCCCATTTTAAGCCGTGTGAACATGGCCTTATTCAGAAAAGTTGAAGTGGTTTCTTCCTACAATGACTGGCTTTTAACATGTAGGGACAGATAATTGAACACTTTTTCTAAATGCATTGCTCTGTTGATTTTTTTTTTGGTAAGAGATAAAGATTCTCTCGCTTCCGAGGGTATGTTCATATGGAGCATTTGCGAGCATACTTCGGCGCGTAATTTTTCTCTAATACGGTAAAATCATAGCATTCAATGGAAACGGGTGAATGGGTGCCGGCACAGAGCACTTTAGAAGTAGGCGCTGGCCAGCGCGTACTTCTAAAGCAGCAGGTGTATAGCGGTGTGCACAGTACATATGCCTCCAATAAGCCGTATCAACATACCCTTAGAGTACCCGAGTTATTGGTTACGACCATCTCTCTCCCTGCTCTCGCTCATTGCTCCAAGCTGCGATCAGTCATTTACTCCAACCACGGGGAGTCACCTCCTGCAGAGTCTGATCATCAGTAACGGAGTGTGAAAGCATCTCATTTAGCAAAGTAAACACTCTTTAGAGCTCTGCAGCCAGAATACTACCGTGTTTCCCCGAAAATAAGACAGTGTCTTATATTAATTTTTGCTCCTAAAGACGAGCTAAGACTTATTTTTAGGGGATTTTTTTTTTCTATGAACAATAATTCACATTTATTGTTGAACAAAACATCAACCTGTATTAATATACTGTAGTGATTTCATCACAAAGCATAAGCAGCCAAACTCTGAATTGAATAAAAAAAATGCACTAGGTTCTTATTTTCGGGGGGTCTTATTTCGGGTGAAACAGGGTACAGTTGATAAATCTCTTGTTTGCATGATCTGTGTAAAAGGAATAGCTAGGAACAGTAGAGCTGATATGTCAATCACTGTTATAGACCCGTCCACAGTCTGAACAGGATGTGCGAGTCTAAAGCTGGCTGTGTGACACTGCATAGTGAGACAATCCCTTTAACTCTTAGGGATGTATTTGACAACTATCTTGTTGACTATTTCCAATGACAACCAGCAGAACTTTTGACAGATACTTCATATATATTAAACTATATCTACATACTATAATACTGGAATCGAGGTGCAGAAACCAAGCCAAACAGGTTTCTACAAAACATCTTTCAATTTTGCACCTACAAAATGTGGGATCTTATATTTTTTGCAACGTCCTAGGGCTGGAATGCTTTTTCTACTAGAGTCCAGAGGCTCACCTGTTCAGAATAGTCATTTCCGTCCACATCGTCGCTGTTTGAATGACCTCCAGGACTTTGTACATCGATGCCATGACTCTCCAGGATTGCTGCTTCTTCGAAAAAAGCAAATATGGCCCTAAATTATCTGCCAAGGTAATACAAACCTCACCCCCACAAAAAAAAAAAAACATACATATAGGCAATGGAAAGAAAAAGGAGGCAACTTCGTATGCAGAATGGGACACGTTCAACCTTGTGCTTTCCAGTCTGCACCTCATCTGAATAATTAGCTCTATTACAGCAACAACAAATGCCCATTACTGTGATGTAAAAGCTGTGACTTTCTTTTTATCCAAAAATCATATTGTCCCAACTGT
>JAODAL010081277.1:0-11959 GCA_025379985.1 Phyllomedusa bahiana | reverse complement strand
TAATGATTTTGGGGTGAGTCCTGGGGTTTCACCCAAAAGGGTTTAGGGCTTTTTATAATGAGTGGGGGCGGGAGCCCGGGGCCTAAACGCTGGGGGTAGGGGCTTGTATAAATGAGGGGGTGGGCTGAGACCTGGGGCCCTCACTGGTCCCTATTTTCAGGGGTCCCTATGATGACGGAGATCCTTCAGGAGTGTGCAGTAGGTTCTGGGGGCAGCTGAAACGCTGGGGGGGAGTGTGTACCCCAAACACGGGGAGGACGCTAAAGGGTTCGGGGCAGCTTTTCGCAATATAAAAACAAAAAACCCCCAGTTATAATAACCCTTTAATGACACGGCTCCTACAGGAGTCACCACTGCTCCCACTGCGGGCACAGGAGGGGTCGGCCACCCAAAGGGCCCCCGGGGAGGCCCCGGGGCCCCGTGGGTCCCCTCCCCCCAAGGACATCTGTGGCCTCAGCTGCTACAGTCCTCCCTACAAACCTGAGGTCAGGAGAAGGGGAAAAATTATAGAGACGGGGCCCTTCTGACTAAACTTGGGACCCGGGGAAAACCGGTAATTCAGGACCCTGCTGGAAAACACGGGTCCCAAAAGCCAACAGGAGGAGCAGACTCGGGGCAGCCGGAGCTGTGTGCACCAGTGTTTGGGTGGGATACCCCACCCGGAAAGTTTTCATTGATTAAATGGGGGCCCCTTTTATGGCTCCTGTGAAAAGCTGTGCTGTAGGGGCCGGGGCCTGATGAAGGTTGATGCTTTATGACCCAGTTCCTTTTATTTTTAAAAAGAAATGTCTCCTGGAGGTTTTCCCCAAAAATTCCCCGTTTGTGGGGTTTTAGGCCCCAGAAAAAAAGGCCCGCTTTACAGGATTTCGAAGGGGCTCCAGCCCCCAAGTCAGTCCTTTACTTTTTCCCCAAAATACACTTATGGGTTACAAGGGGGATATAAGGCGGCCCTATCAGCGCATGGCGGCACCCTCCCCCCTTCAGCTTGGTGCAGCTTGTGGGCATCTGCCACACCTCACATGATCTGATACCATAGGACTCTTCAGAGGAGTCAAGGCACCGGGGGTCAGAGGAGGGGCCCAAACACCAACAGGATCTGATCCCCAAGGACTCTTCGAAGAGTCCGGGCCCCCGGGGGGGTCAGAGCAGGGGCCGAAACCCCCTCACAGGTTTCCCCGATACCACAGGACTCTTCAGGGGGGCCCGGGGCCCCGGGGGAAGAGCGGGGGGCCGCCCCTCAAGGATCTGTCCCATGGAACCTTGAGGAGTCCGGGTGGGGGTCAGAGCGGGGCCCCCTTCCAAGGATCTGAAAACCATGGGAACTCTTAGAGGGTCCGGGCCCCGGGGGGTTTTGGGCCCAGGGGCAGAAACTCCAGGATTGATCCATAAAAACTCTTCAGGGACCCCCGGGGCCCCCGGGGGTCAAAAGAAAGGGGCCGAAACCTCAACGGATTGATACCACAGGACCTCTTCAGAGGAGCCCGGGGCCCTGGGGGCCCGAGCAGGGGGCCGCCCCTTTCCAAACAGGATCTGAAAAACCACAGGACTTTCAGAGGGGGTGGGGCCCCGGGGGGTCAGGAGGGGCCCCCCCACCCTCACAGGACCTTTTTTTAACACAGGACCTTCAGGGGGGCCCGGGGCCGGGGGACAGAGCGGGGTTTGAAATTCACAGGTTCTGATCCCAAAGGGGCCCTTTCAGAGGGTCCGGGCCCCGGGGGGTCAGAGGGGGGCCCCCAACTCACAGGTTTTCTGATCCCAAACAGGCCCCTTCAGAGGAGCCCGGGCCCCCGGGGGGGTTCAAAGCGGGGGCCCGCCCCTCACAGGATCTAAATCCCACGGGACTTACAAAAGGAGCCCGGGGCCCCGGGGGGTCGAAGCGGGGCCGCCCTCACGGATCTGATACCACGGGGAACCTTTCAAGGGCCCGGGCCCCCCGGGGGTCAAAGCAGGGGCCGCACCTCAAAGGATTTGATACCACGGGGACTTTTTCAGAGGAGCCCGGGGCCCCCGGGGGGTAAAGAGCAGGGGCGCACCCACAGGATCTGTTTCCCAACAGGCCTTAAAGGGGAAAGCCCGGGCCGGGGGGTCCGAAGCGGGGGCCCCGACCTAAGGATCTGTTTCCCCACGGGGACTCTTAAGGGGCCCGGCCCCCGGGGGGTCGGGGGCGGGGCCGCACCTCCCCCGGACTGATAAAACGGGACCTTCAGAGGAGTCGGGGCCCCCGGGGTAAAAGGCGGGGCCCGCCCCTCAAAGGATCTGTCCCAAACCGGACTCTTCGGGAGGAGTCCGGGAAAGGGGGTCAGAGCGGGGGGCCGCACCTCAAGGTTTCTGATCCCACGGACCTTAAGGAGCCCGGGGCCCCCGGGGGTCAGAGCGGGGCCCGCACCTCAGAGGATCTTTTACCACGGATTCTTTCAGAGGAGTGGGGCCCCGGGGTTTAGGAGCGGGGGGGCCGCACCTCAAAAACCCCCAATTTTTCTGATCCCCACGGGGACTCTTCAAGGGGGGAAAGGGGTGGGGGCCCCCCCGGGGGTTTTGGGGGCTTGGGGCCGGGGCCAACTCAAAAGGAAATCTGATACCCCCATGGACACTTCAGGGGAAAGTCGGGGCCCCGGGGGCCCAGAGAAGGGGCCCCCCACCCTCAGAGGATCTGATACCACGGGGACTCTTCAGAGGAGTCGGACCCCGGGGGGCAGAGGGGGGCCGCCCCTCAAAATTTTCCACGGAAACTTCAAAAGGGGGGTTGGGCCCCGGGGGGTCAGAGCAGGGGCCCCCTCACCTCACAGGTTTCTTTTTACCACAGGACTTTTCAGAGGTGCCTTCGGGGGTAAGTCAGGGGCCGCCCCCTTTAAAGGATCTGATCCCCCCGGAACTTTAAGAGGAGCCCGGGCCCCCGGGGGTAAAGGAAAGGGGCCCCCCCAAACCTCAGGATCTGAAAAAACAGGACTCTTCAGGGGAAAGTCGGACCCCGGGGGGCAGGCAGGGGCCCCACCTCACAGGTTTGGGATACCCACGGGGGACCTTCAGAGGAGCCCGGGGGCCCCGGGGTAAGGGGGGCCCCGCACCTCACAGGTCTGAAAAACCCACGGGGACAAATTCAGGGGCCCAAGCCCGGGGGGGGTCGACCCAAGGGGCCGCACCCTCACGGGAAATCTGATACCCACGGGACTTTTCCAGAGGAAGCCCGGGCCCCGGGGGGTTTAGAGCAGGGGCCCACCTCACGGGAAATCTGAAACCACGGGAAATCTTTCGGGGAAAGCCCGGGCCCCGGGGGTTTAATTGAGCGGGGGCCCGCCCCCCTCACAGGATTGATCCACGGGCTCTTCGAGGGAGCCCCGGGCCCCCGGGGGCAGGCAGGGGGACCACACCTCACAGGATCTAAAACCCAAGGGAAACTCTTCAGGCCCCCGGGGCCCCGGGGGTTCGAGCGGGGGCCCCTCCCGGAAAATCTGTTACCCCCGGGGGACCTTTCCCAAAGGGAGTCCCCCCCCGGGGGTTTCAGAGCGGGGCCCCCCACCCCCACAGGATCTGTTTAACCAAGGGACTTTTTAGGGGCCCGGGCCCCCCGGGGGTTTTTAGGCAGGGGCCGCCCCTTTAAAGGATGGGTCCCAACGGGGATTTTTCGGGAGGGGGTCCGGGGCCCCGGGGGGTTCGGGAGCGGGGGGGCCCCAACCAAGGTTTTGGGTACCACAGGACTTTCAAAAGGGAGCCCGGGGGCCCCGGGGGGTCAAGAAAGGGGCCACCAACCCCTTCACGGGGATCTGTTTCCCACAAACTCTTCAGAGGGGGCCCGGGGCCCCCCGGGGGTTTCAGAGCAGGGGTTGCCCTCCCAGGTTTGATACCCCCAGGACTTTTTCAGAGGGGGCCCCGGGCCCCGGGGGTAGAGCGGGGCCCCCCACAGGATTGATCCCACGGGGCTTTTTTAGAGGAGCCCGGGGCCCCGGGGGGTAAAAGGCAGGGGACGAAATTTCAAAAACCTCATTTGGGGATTGGTCCCCGGGAAAACCCTTTTCCCCAAAGGAAAAAGGGCAAACCAGGGGAAAAGGGGGGCCCATAAAAAAAACAGGGCCCGGGAGAAACCCAAAATTCGGGCCCCATGGGCAAAACAACCCAAGGGCCCAAGCAACCAATCAAGCCCATAGCACCAATCAGAGCCATAGAAACCCAATAGGGCCCATCCGAAACCAAGACCATAGAAACCAAATCAGCCCCCAAAACAACCAATCAGGGCCCATAGAAAACCAATCAGACCCCAATACCCAACCCTTTTTCAGAGCCCAAAAAAACCCCAATTAGACCCCAAGAACCAATGACCCCCAATACCCCCCCAATAAGACCCCAAGCAACCCAAAAGAGCCCAAGTCCCAAATTTGGGAGCCATAGAACCAATAAGACCCCAAAAAGGCCAACAGCCCCCCAATAGTGCCCAATCGAGCCCAATAGCAACCAATCAGAGCCCATATGCATAAGAAAAAAGAAAAGAATTTTTTAACAAAAAAAGAAACACAAATACCGCTATTCTATCATTTGCCTAAAATGCATAAGGATCAGCAGAACCAGCCCGGGCGTCCCATCATCTCGGGTATAGGCTCTATTCTGTCAGATCTGTCCCACTTTCTAGATCTTCAATTACAGATAGTAGAGAAATTGCCGAGCCATATAAAGGACTCGAATACGATTTTAAGAGATCTAGTAGGAAAAAAGTGGGAAGATTCCTACCTTCTTGCTACCCTGGACGTTACAGCGTTATTCTCGAATATCGAGCATGGGTTGGGGTTACGAGCAGTAAAAACCTTTCTGGACTCAGAGCCAATTTTTTCTGAAAAATTAAAAAAAAAATTTATTGAAGGTTTAGAGCTAATTTAGAAAAATATTTTTTTCTGTTATGAAAATGTACATTACCACCAGCAGGTTGGCACGGCGATGGGACGAGATTTGCCCCATCGCTGGCCAACCTGTTTATGGGTTTGTTTGAAAGACTATACATTGAGTCTGAGAAAAACCCATTTGTTAGACATATCAAATATTTTAGAAGGTTTATTGACGATCTTCTGTTTGTTTGGGATGGCCCCTCAGATTCCTTTGAAAATTTTGTGAGTTTTATAAATGACAACGACTGGGGTATAAAATTCACGGCTTCATTTCACAAAACTGAAATAGTATTTCTAGACGTGCACCTTTATGTAGAGAACCATGAATTGGTATCGAAAACACACTTTAAAGCCACGGATTCAAATAACTACCTGGCTTATAGATCAAACCATCAGAGAAAATGGGTTAATAATATTCCCTATGGGCAGTATTGCCGAATTAAGAAAAATTGTACCAAAGAAAAAACTTTTACAGAGCAAGCTGATTTTTTAACTGAAAAATTCATTCAAAAAGGATTTCCCAGAAAATTGTTACAGGGATCTCGGGAAAAAGCGGCGTCTAAAACACAAGCGCAATATCTTGAATCAAACGAAAATAAAAAAATAAAAGATAAAAAAGAAAAGAGTCCTTTTGAAATGAGTTTTATATCAACCCATAGTTCGCAGTATAAAGAAATTCAAAATATCATAAAAAACCATTGGCATATCCTCAGACGTGACCCGGTTTTAAAAGAAACCTTCCCTTTATCTCTAAGCTCCTGGAACGCTTGGTCTACTCTCGCCTAATCCGCTATCTCTCCGCTAACTTTCTTCTGGATCCTCTACAATCAGGTTTCCGCTCTTTACACTCCACAGAAACTGCTCTAGTTAAAGTCTCTAACGATCTCCACACTTCTAAATCTCAGGGCAAATACTAGTTGTTGGTTATTCTGGATCTCTCTGCAGCATTTGACACTGTGGATCACCACCCTCTCCTCAGAATGCTCAGCACCATTGGCATCCAGGACACTGCTCTCGCTTTGTTCTCCTCCTACCTCTCTGACCACTTCTTCAGTGTCTCATTTGCAGGTTCTACTTCTTCTCCTCTCCCTCTTGCCGTAGGGGTCCCTCAGGGGTCAGTTCTTGGTCCACTCCTCTTCTCAATCTATACAGCCCCCATTGGCCAACCCATCAGTAGATTGGCTTCCAGTACCACCTCTACGCTGATGACACTCAATTATACACCTCTTCCCGAGACCTCACTCCTGCCCTGCTACAAAACACCAGTGACTGTCTGTCCGCTGTCTCTGACATCATGTCCCCTCTCTATCTCCAACTAAACCTCACCAAAACCGAACTTCTTGTTTTTCCCCCATCTACTAACCAACCCCCATCTGCTATTTCTCTCTCAGTGTGTGGCATCACCATAACACCTAGACTCTGATCTGACCTCACCCCATATATCCAATCCCTTGCCCGCTCCTGTCACTTGCACCTCAAGAACATCTCCAGAATCCGTCCTTTTCTCACCATGGAAACAACTCAAACTCTCATTGCTGCTCTTATCCTTTCTCGTCTTGACTACTGCAACTCCTTGCTTATCGGTCTCCCTCTCTGTAAACTCTCCCCTCTCCAATCTATCCTGAATGCAGCAGCCAGGCTTGTCTTCTTTCCAGCCGCTATACTGATGCCTCTACCCTGTGTCAGTCACTGCACTGGTTGCCTATCCAGTACAGGATACAGTATAAACTCATCACTTTCACCCATAAAGCTCTCCACAGTGCTACAACCCCCTACATCTCCTCCCTCATCTCTGTCTACCACCCTACCCGGTCTCTCCGCTCAGCTGCAGACATCAAACTACAGACTACAAGCATCCGAACCTCCCATGCCCGTCTTCAAGATTTTGCACGTGCTGCACCCTTTCTCTGGAACATCCTACCACGTACCATCAGGCACAACCCCAGCCTTCGCAATTTTAAGAGTGTCCTGAAAACACATCTCCTCAGGCAGACGTCCAAAACCCCTCATTGCTAGCCCCCACCTGCTATCACACACATTCCTGTCACTCCCTACACTAGGGCACTCACAGGCACTTATCTGTATATAGATGGACAGTCATGGTGGCAGGTTCACCAAATTTTTATGTAAACCTCCCCATATTTATAAAGCATGGCTGGGCCATTGTAAATTTAGCACTTCTCCCCCTTTGTTTCCCCCAGGCACCCTCTTAGATTGTAAGCTCTTGGAGCAGGCCCTCAACACTTGTGTCTCACCTGTAAGTAGCTTTCACTGTGTAATGTCTCTTTTGTCTGTAATTATTCCCTCTATATTGTAAAGTGCTGCGAAATATGTTGGCGCTTAAGATTATTATTATTATTATTATTATTACAACCAATCAGAGCCCATAGCCACCAATCAGAGCCCATAGCCACCAATCAGAGCCCATAGCAACCAATCAGAGCCCATAGACACCAATCAGAGCCCATAGCCACCAATCAGAGGGAAAAAAAGAACATTGTACCTACTGTGACTCATTGAGGGTGCTCACATATTTTGGGGCTGCTGTGCTGCATCTGGCACAGGGGTCTTGAATCTGTGTAGGATACAATGAAATCTCAAGACTCAAGTTATTCCGGAGCATCTTGTGCTGCCCAGAGTCAGAAAGCTTGGTCTCAGCCACAGGTCTTGGGTCCTCCAAAAGGATAATAACCCAAAACACACAGCTAAAAACCTGCAGGGATGGCTGAGAGCAAAGCACTGGACTATTCTGAAGGGGCCAAGCTAAGATCATATGTGACCGTCCTGTGGATGGAGCTGAAACCTGCAGTCTGGAGAATGTACCTTGAGACAGCTGGAGCAAATATCTGTGGAAAACTGGAGGCTCATGAGGAGCGGCCAACAAAAGACTGTGACGGCTGGAGCAGAGGGCGTGGGCCAAAAGACTGTGGACAGCTGGACAGTAGGAAGTGGGCCAAAAGGGACTGTGGACAGCTGGAGCAGAAGAAGGTGGGTCAAAAGACTGTGGAAGATTGAGCAGAAGGAGTGGGCCAAAAGGACTGTGGCACAGCTGGAGCAGAAGAAGTGGGGCCAAAAGACTGTGGACAGGCTGGGGAGCAGAAAGCACGTGCCATGGGCAAAAGACTGTGGCCGGCTGGAGCAGAAGAGTGGGCAAAAGACAGTGGACAGCTGGGCAGAAAGGCGTGGCAAAAGACTGGGTGGACAGAGGGAGCAGAAGGGAATGGGCCAAAAAACTGTAGACAGCTGGAGCAGAAGGCGCTGGCCAAAACTGTGGACAGAAGAAGTGGGCCAAATGACTGTGGACAGCTGGAGCAGAAGGATTGGGCCAAAATGACTGTGAAAGGCTGGAAGCAGAAGGAGTGGGCCAAAAGGACTGGGGACGGTGATTTTAGCAGATGGAGTGGGCCAAAAGATGTAGACAGCTGGAGCCAGAAGGAGTGGGCCAAAAAGACTGTGGACAGCTGGAGGCAGAAGGGCGCAGGCCAAAAACCTGTGGGGACAGTTGGAGCAGAAAGGGAGTGGGCCAAAAGACTGTGGACAGTGCGAGCAGAAGGGTGGGCCAAAGACTGTGGGACAGCTGGAGAGAAGGAGTGGGCCAAACGACTATGGGACAGGCTGGGAGCAAGAAGGCGCAGGCCAAGAACCTGTGGACAGAAGAAGTTGGGCCAAAAGACTGAATGGAGCAGAAGGAGTGAGCCAAAAGACTGTGGACAGATGGGAGCAGAAGGAGTGGGCCAAAAGACTTTGGTGAAAGCTGAAGTAGAAGGAGTAGGCCAAAAACCTGTAGACAGCTGGAAGCAGGAGTGGCCAAACGACTGTGGACAGTGAAGCAGAAGGGAGTGGGCCAAAAAGACTGTGGGACAGCTGGAGGAGCAGAAGGAGTGGCAAAAGATGTGAAGCTGGAGAGAAGAGTAGGCCAAAAAAACTGAGGACAGTTGGATCAGGAAGGAGGTGTGCCAAAAAACTGTGTACGTGGAGCAGAAAGGAGTGGGCAAAGACTGCGGGCACGGCTGGAGCGAAGGGTGGGCAAAAAGACTGTTGACAAGCTGAGCAGAAGGAGTAGGCAAAGAACTGTGGACAGCTGGGAGCAGAAGGAGTGGGCCCAAAAAACTGTGGTCGGCTGGAGCAGAAGGGTGGGCAAAGGACTGTGGACGCAGGAGCAGGTAGGAGTAGGCCAAAAAAACTGTGGGACAGCTGGAGCAGAAGGGGACTGGACTAAAAAGCTGTTGACAGCTGGGCCAGAAGGAGTGGGCCAAAAGACTGTGGACTGCTAGAGCAGAAGGAGTAGTCCAACAAAAACTGTGGACGCTGGAGCAGAAGGAGTAGGCCAAAAAAGCTGTGGAGCTGGAGAGAAGGAGTCGGCCCAAAAAACCTGAGGACGGCTGGCGCAGAGGAGTGGGCCAAAGACTGTGGGGACAGCTGGAGCAGAAGGAGTAGCTCAAAAACTGTGGGACAGCTGGGCAGAAGAGTTGGCAAAAGACTGTGGACAGCTGGAGCAGAGAGGAGTGGCTAAAAGACTGTGACAACTGAAGCAGATAAGGAGTAGGCAAAAGACTGTGGACAGCTAGAAGCAGAAAGAATGGTGGGCCAAAAAAAACTGTGGTCACCTATATCCATGAAGGCCCAGATGTCCCCCACCTCCAGGAGGGACTCACATCTCAGGGAGGACACAAATGTAACCTTCCTCCAAGAGGGACCACACATCTCCAGGAGGACCATAGACATCATCCACACTTTGTGAGGGGACAAGCATCTCCCGGAGGCACAGATGTACACTACATCACTTACATGAGGACACACTAAACAGGAAGCCATAGAACATCACTAACTTCAGGAAGACATAGATCCAACAGGAGAGACCCAGATGTCTCACACCTCCAGGATGCCACACATCTCAAGTACGGCCCCAGACGTCAGCCAAACTCAGGATGCCACAGATGTCCCCACCCCAGGATGCCACACATCTTCAGAAGGACCACAGATGTTACCCATCTCACGTGAGGCCATAGAAGTCACCAAATCCAGACACACATCACAGACGGCCATGGATATGGTACATCTCCAAGAGGCCACAAGTACTTCAGGAGTCCAAAGATGTCAACCAACCTATAGGAGGCACGACTCCGCCCATCTCCAGGAGGCCACAGATGTCACACATTTCCAGGACACAAAACATATCAGGAGGCCACAGACAGTTACATTCTTAGGAGGGCCACACATACTCAGAGGCCTTAGATGTCCCCCACTCCAGGACACACATCAACAGGAACGGACACAGACATTTCATCTCTGAAGGACACAGACTTCTCCCCTCTCAAAGAGACCACAATGTCCCCCACCTACAGGAGGCTACAGATGTCACCCATCTCCAAGAGGGTCACACTTCAAAAAGAGGTCACAGGATATCACTTCTACATCGACACTGAAGTTCACATCTACAGGGACATCATCTACAGGACACCCATTACAGGACACAATGTCACATCTACAGGACACCCATCATACAGGACACAGATGTTCATCTACAGGACACTAATTAAAGGAAACTGATGTCCCATCTACAGGGAACCCATCGACAGGACACCGATGTCCCATCCTACAGGAACCCATCTACAGACACCCATCTACAGGACACCATCTACAGGACAGCGATGTCCCATCTACAAGGACACCCATTCTACAGGTGACACCTCTACAGGACACCGATGTTCCATCTACAGAACACCCATCTACAGGGCAGCCATCTACAGGACACCATCTACAGGACACGATGTCCCATTACAGTACACCCATCTACAGGACACCGATGTTCCATCTACAGACACTCATCTACAGGAAACTGATGTCCCATCTACAGGACACTCATCTACAGGAGGAAAACCTTGATATCCCTCTACAGGACAACTCATCCTACAGGAAACTGACTGTCCCATATACGGACATTCATCTACAGGACACACCTCTCAGGCACATTCCCTTAAAAGGGAACCGAGTCACACACAGCACCCACTCGGAACCCACTAGGGGGACACGATGTCAATCTACAGGCACCCTTACAGGAACCGATTTCCCATCTACAGAACCCCCATCTCAGGACCCAATGGACACCACTACGGACACCCATCTACGGACCCCGAGTCCCATCTACAGGACACCCATCTAAGGACACGATGTCCATCTCAGGACCCATCTACAGGAACCCATCAAAGGGGACACCAGTCCTCACAGGACCCCATCTAAGGGACCCCCCACTACGGAAACCCCATCTACAGGACAGATTCCCCATCTACAGGACACCCACTACGGGGACACTGATGCCCATCTCAGGACCCCATTACAGGACACCCATCACGGGACCCGGTCCATTACAGGACCCCCAACAGGACCCCCCATTAAGGAACCCAATTCACACTACGGACCCCCATTACAAAACCCCGTGTCACATCTACGGGACTCACACTACGGACACACTCTACAGGACCCCGATGTCCCCATCTAAGGACACCCATCAAACAGACCGGAAGTCCCATCTACGGACACCGAGTCACATTTCAGGACACCCATCACGGACCCCGATGTCCAACTACAGGACACCCATCTACAGGATCCCATCTCCCGGACTCCCTCTCGGACCCCATCTACGGGACCCTGTCCATCACGGACACCCATCTCGGGACACGATCCCCCCCCATCAAGGACCCCCCTCTACGGGGACACCGATTAAAAAGGACCCCCAAACTCCCCAAAGACACGATGTCCATCTCAGGAACCCATCACAGGAACTGATGTTCCCATCTACAGGACACCCATCTACGGGCCCCCATCTACAGACCCCTCTACAGGACACCATTTTCCCCCATTCAACACCATTACGGACACCGATTCACTTACAGACACCCATCTCGGGAACCCATTACAGGGACACACATCTACAGACACCCATCTACAGGACCCCACTACAACCCCAAAACCAACACCCATCCTACAGGAAAAAATTTTTCCCTCTACAGACACCCTCACAACCCATTCAAAATTACAAACACCCATCAAATAGGACCCCCCCATCACAGGCAATAAACCATTCAAAC
>JAODAL010081276.1:0-11959 GCA_025379985.1 Phyllomedusa bahiana | reverse complement strand
CCATTTTTTGGAAAATACCTCCCACTTTAAATCAGCTCCTCTAAAAACTACGCCTAAAGTTCCCCCTTTTTGGTTGCAAGATTTTAAAGGCATTTGTGAATTTGGGGACTTTTTTTTAATTTCCCCTTTCCCAGTTTTACCCCTTTCCCGTAAAACGGTTTGGGGATTTTTATTTTAAATGTTCATTAGACGTCAGGGGGAATACATTAACCGTTCAGTTTAAAAAGCAGGGGTTTAAACGTTCCCTGTTCAGTGAGGGGCTTTCGATTAAAAAATATCTCCTTCGGTAGATGGCTTGGGATTATACATTCCCCTTTTCAGTTGAGGAAAGGGGAAATTATACATTATACCAAAAATTTGGTTTGCCCCACTTCGCCGAATTTTCCCAAACAAAAATAACTTCAGTAAAATTTTATTCGGGACAAAATTCACGTTAAAAAAAAAAGTTTTTTCCAGGCTCCCACAGAGCCTGCAGGGTGCTTTTTAGAACGTTGTCCCATGTTTTAAATATGCGAGGGAGCTTGGTTTGGTCTTCATACAATTTTTGTGTTTTGTATGAAAGGACATGAATCCCCGCCCTCTTAGAATGCTTCTCATAAAAAAATTCCCGGGGCATTAAGGGGGCAAAATTGCCAAAAAAACTGAAGGGGAAGGGTTGCCTGATAAAGTCTTTGCCAGCAAAAAGCGGGAAAAAAAAATTAAGTGAGAGTCAGGTGGCAACATTAGGGGACAGAGTGGGGGAGGTGCCCGGCCGGCAGCCACAGAAAGCATGAGGTTTCCAGACAGTGGAACAATGACATTCTGGGGTGGAAAAAACAGTAATAGGTACAGAGTGGCCCCCAAATGACACAGGGGTGGGGGTTTTAGGGGAAAGAAAGCCACAGCACCCCAGCATGAGGCCCGAAAAGTGGCCAAGGGACATTATGAAGGGGGAAAAGGGGACAGGAGTAGGCCCAGAGGGCAAAAATGACACAGTTTTGCAGGGCCCGGACACAGCAGCAGGAGGTAGGCAGTGGCACAAGGGACATTCTGGAGGGGGTTTAAAAACCCGGATTTGGGCCCACGAGTGGCAAATGACAGAGAGTGGGGGGGAGGGCCCGGGCCCAGCAGCATGGGGGTTCAACAGGGGGCACAATGACATTCTGGACTTTTGGAAAAACGGGGAGTAGGCCACAAAGTGGCACAATGACACATGTGTGGTTACGGCACAGCCCAGCGCAGCATGAGGCCCAGAAAAAAATGGAAAAAAAAATAAAAAACCCCCTAAAATTTCTGGAGGTGGAAAAAAAACAGGGTGGGCCCACAGAGTGGCAAATGACAGAGAGGGGAAAGGTGCCCGGTGGCAGCAGCTTGAGGTCGACAGTGGCAAAAAGACTTTTGGGAGGTGGCAAAAAAAACCGGTGTGGGGCCCGAGTGGAAAAGGGCCCACAGTGTGGAGGGAAAGGGCAGCTGAGAATGGGGTAGGAAGTGGCACAATGACTTTCTGGAGGTGGAAAAAAACGGGAGTGGGCCACGATGGCCAATAAAACCCCCAGGAGGTGGGGGTTGACGGGCAGCCCCTTTGGGGTTTAAAGACAGTGGCACAAATGACATTTTGGACGTGGCAAAAAACTGGGTAGGCCACGAGTGGCACAATGAAACGTTTGGAGGTCACGGCAGCGGGCCCGCAGCAGCCCCAAAGGTCGGGAAAATTTGGAACAATGACATTTGGGGGGCCCAAAAAAACAGGAGTAGGCCACAAAAGGGCAAAAAGGGCACAGTGTGGGGGTTTTTTGGCCCAGCAGAAACAGCAGCAGCATGGGGTTTCCCAGACAGTGGCAAAAGACATTCTGGGGGTGGCAAAAACAGGAGTAGGCCACAGAGTGGCACAATGAAAGGAGGGGGGGGTGCCCCGGAGGGGCAGCAGAGGTCAGAAAGGGGCACAAATGAATTTTGGAGGTGGGAAAAAAACTGGAGTGGGAAAACGGGGAGTGGCAAAATTGACAGAAAAGTGGAGGTGACGGCGGCGGGGGAACAACAGCATGGGTCAAGAGGGGGAAAAATAACTCAACGTGTGGAGTCAGGGGCCCCAAAGAAACCCAAAACCCGCAGCATGAGGTCATAAAGTGGCAAAAATTGACAGAGGGGGGGAAGGTGCCCCGGTTTCCCCGGGCAAAAGGGGGAGGTCAGAGAGGGGGCCACAGTGACATTCGGGAAAGGGGGGCCAAAAAAATGGGTAGGCCAAAAGAGGGGCCCAAAATTTGGAAACGTGTGTGGGGTTTTGGGCAGAAGCCCAGGCAGCCATGAGGCAGCCAGTGGCACAATGACTTCCCTGGGTTGGAAAAAAAAAAGGGGAGGCCACAGAGTGGCAAAAAGGGAAAAGGTTTTGTGTAGGTTTTGGCAGAAAGCCAAAAGCAGCAGCATGAGGTTTTCGGGCAGTGGACAATGAAAATTCTGGAGGTGGCCCAAAAACAGGGAGGGCCACAGGGGGGCACAATGACAGAGAGTGGAGGGTGGGCGGAGCGGCATGAGGCCCAGTCAGGGGCCCAAAATTGACATTCTGGAGGTGGCAAAAATTTGGAGTAGGCCCGGGAGTGGGGCAAAAAGACAGAGAGGGAGGTTTGGGGGGGGGGCAGGGAAAACGGATGAGGTCAGAGAGGGGCACAATGAACAGTGTGGATGTCATGGCCCCAGCAAAAAACAGCAGCAGAAATGAGGTCAAAAAAGTGGCACTTTTGACGGGATTTGGGGGGAGGTTTGAGGGGGGCAGCGGGCTTGAGGTTCCAGAAAAGTGGCACAATGACATTCTGGAGTGGCAAAAACTGGGTAGGCCCACAGATTTGGCACAATGACACAGAGGTGTAGGGTGACGGGGCAGAAGCAAACAGGGGGGGTCAGAGGTGGCACAATGACACAGTGTGTAGGTGACCGGCAGCAACAACGCGCAGCAGCAGGGGTCAGAGAGTGGCCCCAATGACACAGTGTGGAGGTCCCCCCCCCTAGCAGCACCCATGAGGTCGGGCGGTGGCACAAAGAATTCTGGAGGGGAAAAAAAAGGAGTGGGGCCAAGAGTGGCCCCAATGACAGGGGGAGTGGGGGTTTGATGGCGGCAGGGGGCAACAGCATGAGGTCAGAGAGTGGCAAAATTAAAAGATGGATGTCTTTTGGCCCCCCCAGCAACAGCGGGGCAGCATGAGGTCATAAAGTGGAAACAAGGCACAGTATGGAGGTGGGTGGAAATTTACCAGCCCCGGGAAAAGTGCTGGTAGGCAGATGGAAAAAATTGGGAGCAGATGTGTGGCAAAAGGGGAGGTGGCGGCATCAAAAATTGTGGCTGAGGCAGGTAGTTTAAATTTCCAGACTCATTTCTCAACTTTTTGGGGTTAGGCGTCGTGGCTGTTTGTAATCTGCGCCAAAGGGGATTGGTGTGGGGAAATCCGGGCCCCGATCCACACCTGTTTCCCTTTTTTGGAAAAAGGGTAAAGTCTTTCCACTTTTCCCGGGGGAAACATGGGGGTTTCCCCCTTGGGTAATGATGGGCACGGGCGGGCACTGAACCCCCGCTCTGATGTACACTACTGGTTGGGCAGGACAGCTTCTCCCACTGAAACTCGGAAAAGTTGGGGCCCAACACATCCATTTTTTGGCGGGCCCGGGTTTGGGCCAGCGGATTTTTCTAAACGGGGGGTGGCGGGTTTTCTTTTCAAAGTAGGCCCCCCAAACCTGTTGGGTTCGGGGTTTTTGCTCCGGGTTTCCTGCTGTGTTTGTGCTGGGGGACTGCCCTCCTCCCCCAGGGGGGTAAAGGAACCCTTTTAAACCAGTGACTCCAGACTTAGGTTGTGTTTGAGGGGAGCGGGGTTACGGGTTTCCTCCCCCCCCCCAACCTTCCCCCCCAGCAGAAAGGCGGAAGTATTTCGTAAAGCGCTGGGGAAAAAACCCCGGGTTCAAAACCTGCCAGAGGATGGCGATGCCCCCACATGGCAGCGGCCAACGGGGCCCTACGGAGGTTTTTTCCCTTTTAATATTTGAGATTTACCCCCTCTCAATAGCTGGGAAAAAAGGCCCCCAATTTTGGACCGGTAGCGAGGGCCCAAATTAGGGTGCAGGCCAAAAGTCACCCCCTTGCGGGAAATGGTGACTATTCGGCTGTCACTAGCCGGGGCCAAACCCAGCTTGCTTGGGGCCATGGCAAAAAGGGGACTTTGGGGGGACTCCCTGCCCCCCAATTTCCCAAATGTTTTCCCGCCACGGTGCTTGGGGTAACCCTCCCTCGTCTTCCTATTCCATTTCCCTCCTCCAGTTGTTCCTACTTCTAATCTCCTGTCCCCCGGGGTTTGAAAAACCACTCATTTCACCAGACATCCCTTGTGTTTCCAGTGTCCTTTTCCTTTCCCCCCATTTTCAGTCCCCCAGGAAATTTTTCAGTGGCCCCCAGATGTATTCGCCACGTCTCCAGTCCCCGCCTTGCCCGGGTTTTTTTTAGCTTTCTGTTCCAGGAATGAAGCAGTGGAATGACTTTATTCATCCCGTATTTCCTGGGGGACTGACAAATAATGTTGTCCCCTTAAAAGGGCCCTCAGCAAAGGAAAAAGGTGTCACGCATGAGCTCCCAATGGCTGAAATAAAAGGTTCCCACAGGGGAGCACCCCTGTCTGCCTGTATCATTCAAAAAATCTTTTAAGGCCCTTTCTTTGTTCTTAGTGGGGTCAGCACCATGTGCAGGCTGGAATTCCAACGGGTGGAAACATCGTTTAATAAAGCATTGTTGGGGGGGTTTCTCCCAACGGAAAAAATTGAGGAGGGTTTTTTCCCTGGCTTTGTGGGGGAAGGGAAATTAAAGCCCCCTTTGCAACGTTTCCTGGCCTTTTTCAAAAATGTTCTGAAGTTCGGGGGAAAAGATTTCGGAAACCCTTTTTCTCAAAACCAGATTAAAACACTTTGCGAAATGAAAGGGCGCTTGGCCCCCAATCCCCCCTGGGCCCGCACGGATACCATTTTCCCTCCCATTTTTCTGTAAACCATGGTTCAGATTTTGCAGTTGGCGGGGAAAGAAAGCCAAACATCAATTTTTTGTTTCCCTTGAGGGTGGAGCTTTTCCCTTTTCCCGGTGTGAACTTTTTTCGAAAAGACAAGCCAGGTGTTAAAACTGTGGGGGGCCCCCAAACCGGGGGTGCCCCTTTACCAGGGTGGGTTATGATGGGCGTTTTTGTGTAGGCTGAGAGGGTTTGGTGGTGGTGGGGGGGAAGGAGGAAAGGGGGACTTTGGGGCTCAGGAGCGCATTTTTGAACGTGGAGGGGGAAAAAGGGGTCTCCTGCCCATGTTTTTTGGGTGGGCTGGGGAAAGGGAAAACCCAAAACCTTTCCCACCCTGGGGGCCCTTT
Source organism: Phyllomedusa bahiana (assembly GCA_025379985.1). Classification (NCBI taxonomy): domain Eukaryota; kingdom Metazoa; phylum Chordata; class Amphibia; order Anura; family Hylidae; genus Phyllomedusa; species Phyllomedusa bahiana. The sequence continues at coordinate 6,600 of JAODAL010081276.1, read as the reverse complement.
TAAAAGGCTTTTTTCTGGCCTCCCCCGTATTTTACAGCCCCCAAAGGGTCCCCGCGCTGGTGCATTTTGAAACAAATCTGTTTAAGTTTGGGGAGGGGCCCACCTTTTTGTTCTACTTTATTTTTTGAAAGGGTGGTACGGCTTTTTGGAAAAAAAATTTTAAACCCTTGGAACGCCCCCACCTCGGCTCGGAAACAAGCCATTTTTCTCTGAACGGGCCCCGGAGTCCCACCATTTAAAGGGGAAGGGAAATGCATTACCCAAAAAATTTGGAAAAAGGGGGCCCCAGGGGTCGCTTCTCCCTTAGGATGGTTGGGGAAACATACTGTTTTGTCTTTTAAAATTCCCCTCATTAAACAAATGCTGGCCCCCCATAAAGTAGCGAGGGGCAGGGCATCTGGCCGGGGTTGATGGCAAAGAGAAAAACCCCTCTTTGCAAAAGGTGGTGGAGCCTTAAATGGTTTTCCCCAATTTTGGTTTGCGTGCCATTGGGCGGGGCTGGTTGGGGCAGCGGCCCCAGGTTGGACCCCCCAAAAATCTGGGGTCATGTTTTTTCCCATGCCACTGGATGGTGCGCTACATGTTTGAAGCGGGGCCTTTGGTCCCCAAAACTTTTTAGCCCCCTGCCACGTTTTTAAATTTTCGGGCCCCAGTTTCTACATATACCCTTTATTGGGGCTCCTCCGGTGTCTTAGGGCAAAAATTACTTGCCCCCACCCCGGTGGGCTGATTTTCCCGCCAAGGGCGCCAAAAGGGAGTGATTTCTACCGCCCGTTCCCTTGGTGAGCCCCTGGGGCTCTTTTTTTGGCCGGGGGAACCCGTTTTTCCTACACTGTTTCCCAATCTTTCCCAAAACTTTTGTTTAAAACCCCTTTACTTCACCCAGATTCCAAGTACGGTCGGCCCCATCATATCTGATTATTGTTGGATTTCAACTGCTTTTCCTCCTCAACGGTTTTGGGGTTATCCCGGGGGTTGCCCCCCAAACAAAATGCCTCCCATGCCACTGTTAAATTCCATTTTTTTGCACCCCCCTATTTGCTGAAGCCAGGGGTAATTGGGCCCCCAAATTTCTTCGCTCCCAAATTTAGCTGCTGAGTGCCCAAAAAATTTTTTTTCTTCCTCGTTTATAGGGGCGCTGGGGCCCAGACCTCATAGAAAATTTTCTCTGGCGGAGGGAACCGGGGGGGGTTTGGGGGAACGGGTTTGAGGGCCGCTAAACCCGCTCCTGGGCCTTTGCCAATTGGGGGTTTGGGTTTCTGATTTTCCCACCGGTTTGGGGGGGTTGGGTTAGATGAAATTTCTGGGTAGGGACAGGGGAAAAAACCATTGTCATCCCAAATTCAAAAACCCCTTTGGGGTTTGGGCTCGTAAAACCAAAAGCCGTTTAGATACACGGCAGTTTTTGGCCTCCCCAAAGTGACCCTGCTGCGACGTCCCCTTATTTGTGCTGCGACCTGGGCCTGCTCTAAAAAATGTTTTGTCCCAAAATGCCCAATGGGCTTTGTTTAAAAGCCTTTGCCTCCCCCCTTCTCGTTGCATACTGTTTGTTCAAAAAATTTACGGGCTCTTTTTAAAATGAAGATATCTTTTAAAAGTTTAAATGCCCCCTTGTATTTAAATCCCAAAAAAACCCAAAAAACAGGTTTGGAAAACCCCTTTGGAAAATAAATTTGTGCTACTAAATCCCAGGAAAAAAATTAATGGTATGTAGGTGTAAAAAAACGCTGTTTTTTTTACGGGATTAAAAAAAGAAAAAACACGCAAAAAAAATTTAAACCCTTGGTAAAAATTTTCATCCTACAAAAAACACAGGAAAAATTTTCATTTTTTGGCTTTTAAAAAAACATTGTTTTTTTTTAAATGGACTCCCAAAAGCAAAAAAACCCCTTTAATTTAACCCCTTGGGGGATAAAAAATTATGTACAAAAAATTCCCCGGGAGAAAAATTTGTCTTGTCTTTAAACATTTAAAAAAAACTTTTTTTTTCACTGTTACAAAAAGCCAAAAACGTTTAAATTTTTAAAAAAATTCCCTTTGGGGATATAAAATTTAAAATTCAAGGAATTAATTCTGCAGAAAAAAATTTTAAAAAGGGTATTTTAACTTTTTTTAAAAAAAAAGGCGGGTTTTCCTTTAAATGAACACAAAAAAAAGAAACAAACAGGTTTAGATTAACCCCCTTGGGGTTAAAAATTTTGCCTTACAAAAATTCCCAGCAAAAAAAAAATTAAAATTTTTGGATTGTCCCGGTGTTAAAAAAAAAGCCGTTTCTTTTTAACTGAATCCCGAAAGCCCCAAACCCCAGGCTTAAAAAAAACCCTTTGGGTTTTTTTACTTTGTGTTCAAATTTTTAACCCCAGATAAAAACTTTAAAAAAAATGTAAAATTGGACCCCCCCAAAAAGGCCCCAAAACTGGTTTCCCAATTAAAACAATACCCACAAAATGAATAAAATTTTGAAACAAAAAAAGAGGGACCCAGCCCTCTGAAAAATAAAACGTGAACCCCCCAAAAAATTTTCGCTTTTTAAATAAAAAAAAATTTCCTTTTTGTTGTAAAAGATTTTTCTGCAGCCAAGCACTGCTGACAGCCCCAGAAGAGAGGGAGTGGAGCAAAAACACGCCCGTTTAGCCCCAAAATTTTTTTATAGTGGTGGTGACTTTTTTCACTTGAAATTTTAAAAGCCCGGCTATTCTGATTTGGCCTTTCATTCTGCCCCTTTTGTCTTGAGGGTGTTTTTTTCTTCCACCCAAAAGTATTTTTTGCCCCAAATGAAACAACCTTTTGTTGTTTTCCAGGGCCCCTATTTTTTAAATTTTTTATAAAAAAACACGCTTCTTTTTCCCTTGTTAAAAAATTATCCCCCCAAACTCCCTACCCGGTTTTTTTTTTTAGAATCAAAAAGGTTTTTTCCCTAAAAAATTTTAAATTCCCAAAATTTTCCAATTTTTCCCCCGTTAGCCCCCCTTTTTAAATTCGCCCTTTCCCCTCTTTTGTGTCTTTTATCATCAGTAAAAGGGTATACCTGTATAAAGTTCCACTCCTTTGGGAAGAATCCATTAATAAAAAAAGGAAAAAATTAAAAAAATTTCCAGTTGTTTTTAAAAGGGAAACAACACGGAAAAACAAATAAAAAAACCCTACATTTTTGGAGCCCCATTTTTTAAGTCTTGTGGCCCAAAAGAACATAATTAAAAATTAAAATTGTTTGGGCCGAATGAAATTTTTCCCCTTTTTGTTAAGTTGTGGGGGGAAAAAAAAGGAAAAATTTGGAATTTCCCCATAAGAAAAAAACCTTTCCCCAACCCCTGTGAAAAAACAGGGGGGTCTGTTCATGTTCTTTGGAAAGGTTTGGTTTTAACTGCCAGGGGGGACTGGAACTTTCCCCCAAAAATAGATGGCTTCAAAAAGATGAAAAGAAGATTTTTTGGGGCCCAATTAAAAACGGGAAGGTTTTAAATTTTTTAATTTTAAAAAAAAATTTAATTTAATCCAGGGAAATTTTAAAGCTTGGGCCCGGAAAAAGGGGGTTTTTTTAAAAAATAAAAATAATGACCCCAAAGCAAAAACTGCCAAAAAGGGTTTAAACCAAGGGGTTTTTGGAAAACCCCCAGTCAATGTTTTGAAGTGGCCCCATCTTCAAAACCCCCGGATCTCAATCCTATTAAAAATTTTATGGGCAAAGTGAAAAAGGCCCAAAGGGTGTGAGCAAGGCGACCTAAAAAACATGGTCGGGTTACTTTTCGGGTCAAAGGGAAATTTTCCCAAAAATTAATACCAAAATTATTGGGGAAAAGTTGTGGAAGGTTACCCCCAAAAATTTTTTGACCCAAGTCAATAGTTTAAAACGGCAATGCTAAAAATAAAATTTAAAATGTTTGAAATTTTGATTTTGCAAAAAGTAAGAAAATAAAAATGAGAAAAATTCTATTATTCTGGCATTTGAAAAAGTATAAAAAAATTTTTGGTAACCCTTTAATTGGCCCAAAAAAAGGGTAAGTTTGATTTTCTTGGGCGTTTAGTGGGGGAAAAACATGCATTTGTGTCTTTTTTTTAGGGATGTAAATTTGGTTTCAACTGAAAATTGAAGGTGGTTGGAATAAAGTTACAGTTTTTTTAAGTACTTATTAATTTTAAGCAAATTTTTTAAAAATTTGTTAAACTTTAAAAATTTTTTGGGGATAAAAGACAATAAAAAAAAAATTTAAAAAATTACAGGAAATTTTTCTTTTTGAAAGAACCACCCCTTAAGGTGAATAAAGTATGAAATTTTTTTTTGGAAACCCAAATCTAAAAATTTTCCCTTTTTTGTAAAAAAACCTTTTAATAAAAGCTAATGTCTTTGGTGGGTTTCCCCTTTATGAGTGTTTGTATGTTAAAAATTATATTGCAAAGGTTTTTAGAGAAAAGTTTTCCCATTTTTAAAAAATTGGTTTTTGGTAAAAATTTGGGTTTCCTAAAAATTTGGTTCGGGTTTTGGTGTTTTTATGAGTTTTTTAACATCTATGTGGGACAGTTTAACCCTTATGGATGTTAAAAAAGCAAATTTAAAATCTTTTTAAAAAAAATTTTAAAATTTAAATAAATTTGGGCAGGTTTAATTTCTTTAAAGCTGTAAAAAAGGGTTTTTGTTTTAAAAAAAAATGAAAATTTTTTTAAAAATTTTTTAAATTTGAAAATTTTTTTTTAAAAACCCTTTTTTTCCCCCTTTGTCCAAAGGAAAAAATTAAAAAAAATTTTATTTTTTTAAAGTTTATTTTTTCTTAAACAAAAAGAAACGGGAAATTTTCTTTTTAATGTGATGATTTTTTTAATCTAAGCGGGGTTCACCCTTTTCTCTTTTCACATTTTAAAAGAAATACTTTATGTATGCATGGTTTCAAGGGCTGTTCCCCAAAATTACAAATTTTACGTCAGTCCATAAGGGTTTAAAATTTAAAAAAAAGTTTTTACCTTCAAACCCAGCCGTTCCTGTGCTGTTTTTTTTCCTGGTGATTCCAGCAAGTTCACTGTTCGTCTTTTACTTAACCCTGCAACCATTTGTAGGCTGCAGCAGTCTCATGCTGTATATACTGGACATGACCAACTGGCCTTGTTTGGGTGGAGGTTCCTTTTAAGACGAACCGGGGATTACGGTTTGGCCGTGGCGTTGCAAAAAGCAAATGTCACGTCGGGAGGTCATGGGCCCGACTCCCACCCGCCCACGTCCCTGCTACTTGGCATGCTGCCCAGAAGGCGGGACCCAAGGGGCGACAGCCCTACGCGCTAAGTCAGGGGTTCGGGGAAAACGCTGGCCCAAGCGGTCGAGTCGGTAACGGTCAATAACGCCAAACCCACATACAGAATCCGAAAAATAAACAGGAAACAAGGGGGGGTTTCATGAGCGGGAAAAAAAGTCTAAAAACAGAGTCCAAAACGAAGTCAAGGCAAGCGAGGTCAAAAACGGGGAACAAAACAAAAAACTACCAAAAGGGAAAAAAAAGGGGGGAACCTTCACGGGAAACCTGAGGGGATGAACAGTTTAAATAGTTTTCCTGGACACCGCCCAGCACTATTGGTGCGGGTTTTCCCGGGGCCCCTGATTGGCCCGACCCCAACACCCCCCGCTGGGGGAGGGTGCAGAGCTGTCCTCCTGGCTCCAAAGCAGCACCTCCCTGGGATCGGCCCCAGCCCGGGGGAACCCTTATGGGGCCTTTTTTCGCACAAAAACAGAAAGGCTGCCCGCCTGGACGTATGCAGCAAATTTTTTATTTTTTATTTTTAACCCCTCCCCTGGGCTGTTAATATTTCGGAAAAACAAAAATTTAGGTCTGAGCAAATTTTAAACATGCACTGCCCCTTCAGGCCCAAAGGGAAAAAATTTATCTACAAGAAATTTTATCCCGTCCCCTTCTTCAAATAGATGACAGATCAAAAGACTCCGGGGAAAAAAATTTAAAGTTGTAAAACAGTAGCAAAATATTAGTTGCAGCCCTGCTACAATATTGGTACACTATTTTTGGGAAATCAAAGCCCTTTTTATTTGACTATCCCCCAAACACACAGCATACAAAGTGCAACAAAACTTTTAAAAGGCACCGACCTCTGAAGTTTTGTACGGCAGGCTTTGTTGTGCCCCTTATTTATGCTCCCCTTGGGTTTTTTCTTTGAGAAAAATTTCCCCTAAAAGTTTTGCAATAAAATGTTAATGGGACACCCCAACAAATTTGCAAGATTGGGGGTGAGGGGGTGTGGACAGAAATACATTGTGCAGCAAGACATACCCCTGTCTGTCCCGTAAATGGGGATAGGAGTAGGTCAGGCTCGACATTACTAGTAGTTGGGGGCTCCTTTTTAAGGGACAGATAGGGCAATCGCCAAAAGATGGGATCATCAACAGTATGTTGTTTACCTTTGGGGCCCGGGTTTTAAAATTGCGGATCGGGTGACAGATTTGGGTGGGCTTGGTGGATCCAGCTGTAAGGCCAATTGGGACCAATACAAAGTTAGAGGTAGGGGAGTGTCCTTAAAAAATAATTTCCGGGACTTAGGCAAAAGTCAAGGGAAAAGGCCTCCAGGGTAAAATTTTCAGAAATATTCCTGTTCACGGGGCCACAA
>JAODAL010081275.1:0-11960 GCA_025379985.1 Phyllomedusa bahiana | reverse complement strand
AAAACCCCTGGATATATTCCTTAAGGGGTGTAGTTTTTTCCAATATGGGGCTTTTTAGGGGAGTTTTTTTATGTATTAGCACCTTAGGGTGTCCGCAAACCGGAAATGGCCCCTAAATAAAATGGTAATGAAAATGAGACCCCAGAGTCCAGTAGGTACTCCTCCTATTCTTGGGCTTGTGGTTGAGCCAAATAATGCACTAGGGCCACATATGGGATATCTCTGAAAACGGCAGAATCTGGGGAATTAATATTAATTTGCATTTCCCTGATCACATTTACAGTATTCTTGTCAATGTATAAAAATTTAAAATCTGCAAAAAAAGTGAAATTTTGAAATTTCACTTCCACTTTGCGTTAATTCCTGTGAAACACCTAATGGGTTAATAAATTTCCTAAATACGGTTTTGAATACTTTAAGGGGTGTAATTTCTTAGATGAGGTTATTTATGAGGGTATCTAACATACAGGTCAATCAAAGTCACGTTAGAACTGGACTGGTCCCTAAAAAATGTATATTGCAAATTTTGTTGAAAATTTGATGTAACGGCTGGGTGGTGGACCCTCTGGACCACCGCAAGCGATGATAGCTAAGCCACGCCAGGGAACGGAATCTAAGTAGCCCCCGGTTTTCACCAGAGCCCGCCGCAAAGCGGGATGGACTTGCTGCGGCGTGAGGCTACCAGGTCGTCCCCCCTGATGTGACTTGCTTGCGGAGGCGGCCGAGGTGCAGCGTGGTACAGAATCATAGTCCGAGAATCGTAGTCATGGGCAGGCAGAAGGTCAGGGCAGGTAGCAATGGTTCGTGGTCGTGGACAGGCAGAAGGTCAGGGCAGGCGGCAATGGTTCGTGGTCGTGGACAGGCAGAAGGTCAGGGCAGGCGGCAGAGGTTCGGAGTCGAGAAACGTAGCAAGGGGTCTGGTACACGGTAAGGCGAGATATGCTTGGAACGCTTTCTCTAGGGCACGGGGCAACATAGATCCAGCAAAGGAAGTCCCGCTGACGTCACCAATATATAGGGGCAGCACCTGGCAAGCAGCCAATTATTAGCGCGCTGGCCTTTAAATGTACGAGGAAGAGCGCGCGCGCGCTAGAGAGTGGGCACGCGCGCCGCAGCCGGCAGAGGATGCCGACAGAGCAGGAACGAGGACAGGTGAGTGGCCGGAGCGAGCGCCCCCGCGGCCCGTCCCGCGGCCAGCAGCGCCACCCATCCCGGGCAGGGATCCCAGAGAGGGGGCACGCCCGCTACAGTACCCCCCCTTAGGTCTCCCCCTCTTTTTAGGCCGAAGGAACCTGCGGACAAGATCCTGTCCAAGATATTCTGGTTCCCAGGACCTCTCTTCGGGACCGCAGCCCTTCCAGTCGACCAGGAAGAACTTTTTACCCCTGATGGTCTTCATGGCCAAGATGTCCTTGACCTCAAATACATCGGAAGACTCAACCACCGGAGAAGGAGACGCACTCTTCCGAGAGAACCGGTTCAAGACCAGGGGCTTTAGGAGGGAGACGTGGAAGGCGTTGGGAATCCGAAGAGAAGGGGGTAGGCAGAGCTTGTAGCACACTGGATTAATATGACGGAGCACCCTAAAAGGCCCCAGAAACCGCGGACCCAACTTATAGCTGGGGACCTTGAGGCGTACGTATCTGGCAGAGAGCCACACCTTATCTCCAGGCTGGAATGTGGGATGAGGCCTTCTCCTCTTGTCGGCCTGGGTCTTCATGCAGGGGGAGGCCCGGATTAAGGCAAGTCGAGTCTCCTGCCAGATGGCCTTGATGTCCTGCACTTGGTTGTCCACAGCGGGAACCTCGGAAGTCGTAGCCAAGGGGAGGGGTGGGCGTGGGTGACGACCGTAGACCACCAGGAATAGAGAAACGCCCATAGAATCAGAGTCCCGATGGTTGTAGGAGAACTCAGCCCACGGCAGCAGCTTGGCCCAGTTGTCTTGATGGCCGGACGTGAAATGGCGCATGTATTCGCCCAATATCGCATTCACCCTCTCCACTTGACCATTAGTCTGGGGATGGTAGGCAGAGGAAAAGTCCAATTTAACTTGCAAGCGAGAACACAGGGCCCGCCAGAACTTGGAGACAAATTGGACGCCCCGATCAGACACGATATGCAAGAGTAATCCATGCAGACGAAAAATATGCTGGAAGAAGTGTCCTGCCAGTTGTGGAGCCGAGGGAAGACCAGGGAGTGGCACGAAGTGGGACATTTTAGAGAATCGGTCCGTGACCACCCAGATGACAGAATTCCCCGAAGAGGGCAGAAGGTCCGTGATGAAGTCAATGCCTATGTGTGTCCATGGAGACTCTGGGACGGGCAGAGGGACTAAGAGGCCCGAGGGCCTATGGCGTGGAACCTTGTTCCGGTCACACGTGACACAGGAGAGAACAAAGTCTTTGATGTCCTGGGGTAGGGTTGGCCACCAGTAGCGCCGTGAGATGAGGGCGTGGGACTTTCGTACCCCGGGGTGACCAGCCAGACGAGAAATATGCCCCCACTCCAGAATTCTCCGTCTGAGCGCCGGACGAATGTAGGTCTTGCCCGGTGGTACCCTCCGAAGATCCACATGAGCCACGTGGACCAGCCGTTCGGGCGCAATAATGTGCTGGGACATCGGTTCCTCTCCAGTAACGTCAGAGGCTCGGGAGAGGGCATCAGCCTTGACGTTCTTCTCGGCCGGCCGGAAATGTATCCTGAAGTCAAAGCGAGAGAAAAAGAGAGACCACCTGGCCTGGCGAGGATTCAAATGCTGGGCAGTCTGGAGGTACTGAAGATTCTTGTGGTCCGTGAAGACGTCGAAAGGATGACGGGCCCCCTCCAGCAAATGTCGCCACTCCTCCAGAGCCAATTTGATGGCCAGCAGTTCCCGATCTCCTATGGTATAGTTACGTTCCGCCGGCGAGAAGGTCCTGGAGAAAAAGCCGCAAGTAACCGTTTTGCCTTTAGGACCCTTCTGGGTCAGGACCGCCCCTGCTCCCACGGAAGAGGCATCCACCTCCAGGCTGTAGGGCTTATCCGGATCCGGGCAAACCAGGATAGGTGCTGAAGAAAACGCTGACTTCAGTTGAGAGAATGCTTCTTCAGCAGACGGGGGCCAACATCTCGGATTGGCATTCTTTCGGGTGAGGGCCACGATGGGAGCCACCAGCGAAGAAAAGGGGGGAATAAACTGCCGGTAGTAGTTGGCGAAACCCAGGAAGCGTTGAATCGCCGAAGACCGACAGGGCGTGGCCACTGCTGGATCGCGGAAAGTTTAGCTGGGTCCATCTGCAGACCACGATCGGAGACTATGTACCCAAGGAAGGGAAGACTGTCCTGGTGGAACCGACACTTCTCCAGCTTAGCATACAGTCGATTGTTCCGCAGACGTCGCAGGACCTGGCGTACTTGTACCCGATGAGTCTGTGTGTCAGGAGAAAAAATCAGAATATCATCCAGATACACTATGACGCAGGTGTACAGCAAGTCTCTGAATACGTCATTGACGAATTCCTGAAACACGGCTGGGGCGTTGCATAGCCCAAAAGGCATCACGAGGTACTCGAAATGACCGTCCCGGGTGTTGAAAGCCGTTTTCCACTCGTCCCCCTCACGAATTCTGACAAGGTTATAGGCACCGCGCAGGTCCAATTTAGTAAACACCTTGGCACCACGAAGACGATCAAAGAGCTCCGATATCAGGGGTAGAGGGTAACGATTCTTCACCGTGATATTGTTCAGCCCCCTGTAATCGATACACGGCCGAAGAGACCTGTCTTTCTTCTGGACGAAAAAGAAGCCAGCCCCGGGGCGAGGAGGACTTGCGTATGAACCCCTTTGCCAGATTCTCCTGTATATATGCCGACATGGCCTGGTCTCGGGCACGGACAGAGGTAGACCCTACCCCGTGGAGGACTGGTTCCGGGAAGGAGGACAGTCATAAGGCCGATGGGGTGGTAGCTTCTCAGCCTGTTTCTCTGAGAATACATCACTGAAATCCTGGTACTCCGCTGGCAGACCCGGTAGAGGCTTGACGGATGACTGGGACGGAGAGATGGACACCGGGCGTGGTGCCACCAAACAGAGATCCTGGCACTCCGATCCCCAGCGTAGAACTTCGCCTGTCTTCCAATCAAGCGTAGGGGCGTGACGTTGCAGCCAGGGCAGCCCCAACAGGATCGCCGAAGAAGCGCGAGGCAGGACATGAAAGGAGATCTTCTCCGTGTGTAGGACCCCTACCCGGAGGGTAACGGGCCAGGTGATGAACTGGATGGAGTCGCTGAGAAGCTCCCCACTGACTAAAGAGATGAGCAAAGGCTTTTCCAAGCGGATGACTGGCACGCGATAGCGAGACACCAAGGAGGCATGAATGAAGTTCCCGGCAGAACCGGAGTCCAGGAAGGCCGAGACACGAAGAGATAGGCCAGCGTCCGTCGTTACCTCCACTGGCAACATCAGTCGTGGAGAGGAAGACTGAGCACCTAGGGACGCCTCTCCTACGGCTCCTAGGTGCGAGCGTTTCCCGACCGCTGAGGACGCTGCGGACAGCTTCTACGAAAATGATCCGGACTGGCGCAGTAGAGACAAAGGTTCTCCATTCGGCGGCGGGACAGCTCAGACTCTGACAAGTGAGCCCGGTCCACCTGCATGGGTTCTTCGGTGGAAACCTGAGAAGGAGGCAGTGGAGATCTCTGGAATACAGGAGCCAGACGAGGTAGACGGCGAGGTTGTGCCGAATCACGCTCCTGGCGGAGCTCCTGCTGTCTTTCTGCAAAACGCACGTCAATGCGTGTGGCCAGGTGGATGAGCTCGCTCAACGAAGATGGAAGATCCCTTGCTGCCAGTGCGTCCTTTACTCTGCTTGATAGGCCCTTCTTGAAAGTGGCGCAGAGAGCGGCGGCGTTCCATGCCAGCTCGGAGGCTAGGGTGCGGAACTGGACCGCATAATCTCCTACGGAGGAGTCCCCCTGACGAAGGTTCAGTAGCGCGGTCTCCGCAGAAGACGCACGCGCAGGCTCCTCGAAGACGCTGCGGAATTCTGAGAGGAAGGCCTGTAGGTCTGCGGTCACAGGATCATTCCGGTCCCAAAGAGGCGTCGCCCAGGCCAGGGCCTTCCCGGATAACAGGCTCACCACGAACGCCACCTTTGACCTTTCGGTAGGAAACTGGTCGGCCATCAGCTCCACGTGCATGGAACACTGCGTGATGAAACCTCTGCAAAGCTTCGAGTCCCCGTCAAACTTGGAGGGTAGAGGAAGGCGAAGCTTCGGGCCCACGGTTGCCAGCAGGACGGCAGGGGCTATAGGAACCGCTGGCAAAGAGGCAGGTTGTGGCTGCTGAGACGCCAGCAATTGGCGCATCATGGCGGACAGCTGACCCAATTGCTGCGCTTGTTGCGCGATCTGCTGCGACTGTTGGGCGACAATGTTCGTGAGATCCGCAAGACTTGGCAAGGGCACCTTGGCGGGGTCCATGGCTGGATCTAACTGTAACGGCTGGGTGGTGGACCCTCTGGACCACCGCAAGCGATGATAGCTAAGCCACGCCAGGGAACGGAGTCTAAGTAGCCCCCGGTTTTCACCAGAGCCCGCCGCAAAGCGGGATGGACTTGCTGCGGCGTGAGGCTACCAGGTCGTCCCCCCTGACGTGACTTGCTTGCGGTGGCAGCCGAGGTGCAGCGTGGTACAGAATCGTAGTCTGAGAATCGTAGTCGTGGGCAGGCAGAAGATCAGGGCAGGCGGCAATGGTTCGTGGTCGTGGACAGGCAGAAGGTCAGGGCAGGCGGCAATGGTTCGTGGTCGTGGACAGGCAGAAGGTCAGGGCAGGCGGCAGAGGTTCGGAGTCGAGAAACGTAGCAAGGGGTCTGGTACACGGTAAGGCAAGATATGCTTGGAACGCTTTCTCTAGGGCACGGGGCAACATAGATCCAGCAAAGGAAGTCCCGCTGACGTCACCAATATATAGGGGCAGCACCTGGCAAGCAGCCAATTATTGGCGCGCTGGCCCTTTAAATGTACGAGGACGAGCGCGCGCGCTAGAGAGTGGGCACGCGCGCCGCGGCCGGCAGAGGACGCCGACAGAGCAGGAACGAGGTCAGGCGAGTGGCCGGAGCCAGCGCGCCCGCGGCCCGTCCCGTAGCCAGCAGCGCCACCCGTCCCGGGCAGGGATCCCAGAGAGGGGGCACGGGTGCGCCTGCGCCCGCGGGCGGAGCGCGGCATCGCCCGCTACATTTGAAAATGACTATAAATTCAAAAGCCCCCTAATGTCGTAAAAAAAAAAAAAGAAAATTAAAAAAATGATGCAAACTACACAACAAGGGAGATGCTAGTTAAAACTATTTTGAGGGAATAACTATCTGCTTACATCAGAAATTTTAAAAGTTTAAAAATTGAAAATTTTTCAAATTTTTCACGATTTTTCAAATTTTTAACAAATAAACAACATTTTTGGACCAAAATTTCTTACTATCTAAAGCACAAGTGTCACAAAAAACAATCTCTAACACATGGATATTAAAGTGTCAAAAAGTATTCTCAATAAAGTAAACCATACAGATTTAAAAAATGGGGCTCTGCAGAAGGCCAAAATTTGGCTTCCGGCGGTAAGGGGTTAAATAAACTACACCCCTTGAAGTATTTAAAGCAATATTTAGGAAGTTTGTTAACCCTAAAGTGGAGCTGAAATTTAAATTTTTCATTTTTTTTTCAGATTTTATATTTTAATACATTTTTTTTACTAGAAAACAGTAGATGTTAACAGGGAAATGTGACTCAATATTGATTCCACTGATTCTGACATTCAACCACAAACCTCAGAATAGGAGGAGCACCTACAGGATTTTGGGTTCTCATTTTTATTAGGACATGTTTTTGACCATCTCAAGTTTGTATACACCACAAGGTGCTAAAACTTAATAAACACCCCTAAAAAGACCTAATTTTGGAAACTATACCCCTTAAGGAATATATCCAGTAGTGGAGTTAGTATATTGACCCTACAGATGTTTCAAACATTTTTTTTAGCATTGGGCTGTGAAAATAAAATACTTTTTCTCCAAAAATATGCAATCATAGGTAAAAAAGTTTCATTTTCACAAAAAACCCTGAAAATAGCACATCAAAATTTGTTAAGCAAATGGGGTTTTTGTCAATACCCATTATGTGGATGTAAATAGCTGTTTTGTACATGTCAGGGCATATAAGGGAGGAAATGCTTTTTGGCTTTTGGAACAGATTTTGATGCAAAGCCCCAAAAGTACCAGTACAGGTAGAACCTTTCTGAAATCATCTCATCTTGGAATCAACACCCCTCAGGGAACTCATCTAAGGCTATGTTCACACGGCTTATTTCAGAACATATTTACGTCGGATTGCCGATCGTAAATACGTTCCGAAATCAGTTGGAAATAAGTGTCACTTAGTGTGGCACGTATTTCGCGACAGATTTACAATCCCCATTCATTATATGTGGTAAATCCGTTGCGAAATCCGGACCAATAATTGTCATGCACATTGATTTTCCGGCCGTTTTGCGGCCGCAAATCCGCGGCGGCAATACGGCACGGAAATACATGTCGTCTGAATGACGACACGTATTTCCCTTAAACCAATATTAAATGGCCTGCAACTTATTTCAGACTGATTTCGGAATGGATTTACGATCGTAAATACGGCGGCAAATCCATTCCGAAATAAGCCATGTGAACGAGGCCTAAAGGTATATTGTATATTTTGTCCTACAGGTGTTTCACAGTCCTTTTTCGTATAGGACTGTGAAAAAAAGAAAAAAAAAAAACAGCAATTTCGCCATAGATTTCTGCATTTCATTTTTACAGCATTCACCGTGCGGTATAAATGAGATGATAACCTTACCATGCAGGTCGGTAAAATTTTAATAATATAAATTTTGTGTTTTTTTATGTTTTATTACTTTTAGACAGTAGAAATGCTTTTAGAAAAAAATTCATTTTTATATAATCATTTTATGACAACCAAAACTTTTAGATTTTTCTGTACATGGATCTTATTAGGGGCTTTTTTTTTGTGGGTCGAGTTGACATTTCCATTGGTATCATTTTGGGAGACACATAACTTTTTGATCCCTTTTTAATACATTTTTTGGAAGGCAGAATGAAGAAAATACAGCAACCCTGGTAGTGTTTTTTTTTATTTTTTCCAGCACTCAAAATGCAGTATAAATGACAATACGAGGGGCAATACGATTGCTCTGTGGGGCAATACGATTGCTGCCAACCATACCTGATTTATATAGCTTTCCTATGTGTTGTAGGCATGACTTTTTTCTATTTTTCTGTACACAGAGCTTTTAATGTTTTTGTTTTTTTTTGTGCAGGATGAACTTGCGTTTTCATTGGTACCACTTTGGTGTTTATATGACTTTTAATCACTTTATATTCAGTGGGATGAACAATAAAAAGCAATTGTGACATTGTTTTTTTGTGGCATTAAGCATGCAGGTTAAATGATATGATATATTTATAGGTCAGTTCATAACACACATGGCAATACCAAATATATGTACTTCGTATTTGTTTTTGGTTTCTTTGGGTGATTGCTATTTGTAATAAAGGAAACTGTTATGTGTGCTTTACTTCTTGTGTGTGTGTTGTTGTTTTTTTAACCTGCTTTTTTTTACATTTTATTTTTCCCTTTTTTTTTTTACTTGTACTCATAAGGGAATAAAATGGTATAATACAGTAAAGTGCATACCTGTACTGCACTGTATTATCACAATGCCCATATGCGTGGCGATGTCACAAACAACCTGGAAGCCTTTGTTATTCCTTCCACAAATGTATTTGTGGGATGGAATGTGAAATAACACAATTACAAACACAATTGCACCTATTTTGGGGGGAGTTCATGTTTTTGGAATTTGAAGTGTGAAGTAAATGAAATGGTATCTTTATTCTGCAGATTGATATGATTCTGGCAATATCAAATTTTTAGGGTGACATGTATGAAATTTGCCGCAGACATGCCAGTTCTAAATTGCTTTAGAGCAGTGAATGTGACAGCATGTATGCACTGTTGTACGGCATAGGTGGAGGGCAGGGTAATTTTGGAGCTGAAATGTGCTGCATGGCAACCGCAGAGGTTGGTGCACAAGCAAAGACTTCCCGACTAGGGCCATGCTAACTTATGTTAATTGTAAAATTAGGAAACATTTAAAAATCATATAAAATGTATCTAAAATTATATAATATCCCAAAAATCTAAAATTATCTCATATCAAATTAATGTTCAACTATGCCATAAAAATAATATTTAATAAAATAATGTAAAATAATCAATACAGCATCTACCATAAATCCTCTTCTCAATTGGCATTTATGGAGTTAACATAGTACCATCAGTGATTACAAACACATAAATAGAAGAAAAGCTGTTAGTTTATATCAACTGACATGCTATTCTATTGTAGTAGTGATCCTGCTTGGCGCACAACAAGTCAAAGAGACCTATTGTATGCCAGGTATTGCTATATGTAGAATAAAGGCTGAGAGCAGGAAAACAAAAATTCCACACTGAACAACGTGATTACAATTTGTTTGATTTAATGTAGTAACATAAAAAATAAAAAAAATAGATTGAAAAAATGCTCCTAAAAAGTTTATACACCCCTGCTCATACATGTCCCTGTAGTTTTTTCATTATGTTTTACTCCTTTAAAACAACCTTTCTTTTTAATTTTTTTTATTTGCATCACAATTTTCTAAGTTCAATATTTTTTAAAATTTTCTCATGTATTTTTGCAGGCTGAATTGTAACATTATTTTGTAATACATGCAATTTTTGATCACTTTTGATACCAATTTTATGGAGAAATGAAATGACCAAAAAAATGCAACTGTGGTGTTTTTTTCCTACCGTGCTCTCTGTACGGCATAAATAAGTGGAGATGTTGCAAACCACAAGGAATTTCTACAGCAGGTATGCTGGGAAATTGAACTACTTTTCATTATACAAAGAATACTATCTATTTGCTGAAACTGAAATGCTCCTTTAATGCTATATTACTCTCTTGTCAATTGTAACTCTCAAATCCTCATAAAATAAATGTCTAGTCCTTTCAAAAATCCTGTTATTGATTTTGTCATTGCCACCTCCTGCACTTGTGCATTCCACAGTATAACCAATGGTACTACTAAGAGCCTTTTCCTATATTGATAATGGAAATTACTATCTTTTTTGTCATCAGTAAAACCATTTTTTTCCTTTATTTGCTATTGCATTCACAAAAAGAGATGATCAAAAAACTAAAAACCTTCTTTACCATTCATCTACTTGCTATTTGTTACATGACAAATGCCAATACTCTGTTTTAATTATGGTACATTAAAGCATCTCTGCATTTATTAATTCCATATTGTTAATGTTACAATAGAAAAGTAAAATATTACTAATATCTGTTAGTGGAAACTAAAAAAATAAGGAACAGATTTTTGAGTGTTCATTGTTTGGGCTACACATTGTATTTTTTAGTGCATATACATAAAAAAACTGTGTAAGATGTCGGAGGCAGGGGCACCATGAATGTAAGCGTGAGGACTAATGTTGATCGAACCATTTGAGAAAAGATAAATTCAAGTCAAACGTCACGATTTTTTAGAACTCGAGCCGAACCAAACATTTTACTGTTCGTTCGGGTAAATGTTCGTGTTCTATATCACATTCGACACGCTCTCAAAAATCTGGCGTCAGGTATACCTTGCATAGTAAACATAATGTGCCTAAAAAGACGCATTGTGCAAATCGTGGCACATAGCATATCATTGGAAGTGTATTTAATGCGCCTATCAATGAAATTCTATGTGCCGCGATTAGCGCAAATTGCTGCACATAGCATATCATTGGAAGCATATGTAATGCGCCTGTCGGCGGTGCCATGCTATGCGGCTGCATGATATGTTTGGACGTCCGCAGTTGTATCCACTACCATGGACTATGTGTGCTGCAGAAACGCAAGTACCAATGAATATAATCTGCAGAAATAGCAGTATGTTATGGAAAAAGTAAATAAACACGTCTTAAAGATTATATTCACCTGATTGTCACTTTTATACTAAGTAAAGGAGTGCAGGATCTCCGTTTAAACAGGTGATAGGTAGTGGAACGTATTTTTTGAGACTACCAATTACAAGTGAAGTGATGCGCCTATCGAGCCACATTGCGCACAGAGGCATATAACTTGTCATTACAAGTATATGAAATGCGCCTAACACACATACACTTGTAATGATATGCTATGTGCCTCCGTGCGCAATGCGCCTCGTTAGGCTCATTATATACACTTCCAATGATACACTATGTGCCGCGATTAGCGCTCATCGCGGCACAAAGCATATCATTCTTAGAGTATGTAATGCGCCTATCGAGGCGCATTGCGCACAGAGGCACATTACTTATCATTACAAGTTTATATGTGATAGGCACATTACATAATCTTGTAATGATATGTTATGTGCCTCCATGCACAATGTGCCTCAATAATGTGACTTTAAATTTATCTATCAGGAGCAACTACACTGTAGACCTTGCAGGATTGTGTGGTCTACTATATAAAATGGAAGGGCATGGAACCAATGTTTCACTGAGTTTTCAACTCTGTGTCCTAATGGTGTAAATACAGTTGAAATCAGTATCACTGCCAGGGAGCCCCATTGCATGAGAGCTTCATGCAGGAGCATAGTTTGTCCTATGGTTTTATGGGGCCTTACTCATACCTAAAGAGGAACACATCAGAGCACACTTCTAACCACACCGAAACAAATGACATCACACCCTGTTGCGACCGGTGCCCGCGACCCCTCCTGCGGGCGCCGGCGCAGCTCTGCCCCGATCCCCGGGACGAGTGCCGCTGCTGCCCGGGTGTCGGGCGGCGGGCGCACTCGCCCTCGCGCGCCAGAAATTACCCCCGCGCCCTGGTCCCTCACCTCCTGCTGTCCGGGGGCG
>JAODAL010081274.1:0-11960 GCA_025379985.1 Phyllomedusa bahiana | reverse complement strand
AAGGTCCGGGGAATTTTTTATAGTGAAGCGATTCTAAAAGGGGCCCGGCAGTCTCTGCGTGTCAAACTAAAACACAACATTGTATGAAAAACCAAAACCAAAGCTCCCTCTGCATATTTAAGCATGGCAAAACATTCTACAGCACCCGGCGGGGTTTCTGTGCAGCCTGGAAATCTGTTTTTTAACGTGATTCGTGCCAAAGAAAATTCCCAAGGAAGTTTTTTTTGCAGAAAAAATTTTGGCGAAGGGGAACGAAACGAATTTGGGGAAAATTCGCCCATTTTCTAACTAAAATTTTGTCTTGGGCTTTTGCTCCCACGGCTTATTTTTTTTTGGGGGCCATTTGGGCGGCGTACGCACTTAGAAATGGGGGGAAATGCCCCCACCCATTTGGGTAACCCATAGCTCTCATAGAACTAAAATTTTACCCCTTTCTTTCCCCCCCAAACGCGTACAATACTTTCGATTATACGCGGGGGGAAAGATAATAAAAAAAATGCCCAATTTAGTAATGACAGTCAAGGGGGCCGGAGGGCTGCCTCCCCCCACCCCAAAATCAGGATACGTGCATATCACACGAAGTCCCCGGACCCCCAAATTTAAATTAGGGCCCCGGGGTAAATCAAAAGCCAATAGTTTTCTTTTTTTCCCCCACACACCCAAATCCCCAAATTTGGGAAACCCAAAATAAGCTCGCAATTATTTTTGCTACTGCACTAAAAAAATAAAACTGCGCTCTAAACTTTTGCTATGGAAACAACATAAATCTCAATAATCGCTTTTAAATTTAAATTGGTTGGCACATTTGGATAAGTGGGGTTTTTGGTTGCATTTTTTGGGCCCCTTTGGCTCTAAGGGAAAGTCCCCACTCCCTTTTTTTGGGCCGGGGTTTTTTTAAACCCGGGTTTTTGCATTTTTTTTTCGGCCGAAAATGAGAAACAATTGTGCTCAAAGGAAAACCCTCCCGCATCCCCCCCCCCTGCAGGGGTTTTTCCCGTCGAGGGGTTTTGCCGCCGGCGGCCCCGGCCCAAATACATTTTTGCAAGCACATTCTTTTTCCCGGTTTTCGGAGGGGGAAAATTCTGTGTTTCCCTAAATGTGAAGGGGAGGGCTCATTGCGGAGAAAAGCCGCCCCCCCCGCACCTTGGAGAGGGGCCAAAAAAGGAAAAAAACCGGGCCCGGGGGAAACCGACCAGTTTTTTCCCCTGTGCCGTGGGTTTGCCCCCCAAAAGGTTCACCATCAATACCCCTCACTGCTGCCCCCTATTCCACCACCTCTCCCATAAAAAATAAATACCTTAAAACCTCTTCCTGACAGCTGGTCATAATAACATGGCCCCTTAATTTTTTTTTTTCCCCCCCTGCCATAATTTTTTTTTTTTTTCCCCATCCCATAGAAAAAATAAAGAGCTTTTTTTTTTTGTGGACAAGAGCATTTTCTAATGGTCATTCATTGAACCACAAATTTTAAACGGGGAAAACCCTGAAAAAGATTGTAAGGGGGGTGAAATGTGGAAAGAAAACAACTTTGCCCATTTTTTGCGTTTGTTTTTTTTTTTTTTTTTTTTTTTAAAAAGCTTCACTTTTGAGAAATGTAAAATGTTTTTCTCTATTTTTCTGCAGGTTGATTCAAGTCTGGCAAACCAAATTTTAAATGGTTTTCATGATTTTTTAGTACTTAAAAAAAAAAAACATCTTTTTACTTTTTACTTTTTTAGCCAGAAACTTTTTTTTTTTTTTCCCCTGTGGACTTGAGTGAGGGGGGAAATTTTTTTACAGGGCAAAAGGGTTTTTTTTTTGGCACCATTTTGGGGGATACAGGGTGACTTTTCTTCAAGTTTAGGATTTGTGAAATGCCCAAAAATCCAAAATTTTAGTATAAAATGTTTTTTTTTCTATTAGGGGGTTCAGCATAGGGGAAATGAATGTTTTTAAATTTTTAAAATAAATTGGATTGTACATGGGATACCAAAATAGGGATAATTTTTTATTTTATTTTTTTTTTTGAAAAATGGCAAAGGGGGGATTAAACTTTTAATTTTTTTTTAAGGGGGGGGGGGAAACCCCTTTTGACCCATTTCCCCTAGGACCCCAAAATTTGTCTTGCCCCGGGCCCGGGGCGTATCCCAAGTTCCCCTGAAACCTTTTTGTTGTTACTTCCTCCAGTACGCACCATCTAAGCTCTGTTACTGCATGCTTATGTTCATAAAAATGTTTAGCGACTGTAGTTTCACCAAATCTTTTTTTATCACTACTATAAATTGTATTCAAAGTGCGGATATTTTTGTATGGATGAAACCCATGTTTTTGTAACTCTAATTTAGATACGCCTTCTCCAAAGGGAGGCTTTTTGGATAATTAAACTTAATACGCGTGCTCCCGCCGGTACGAATGAGAGTTTAAATTTGCGCGTGATTTTGTGAATGAGTTGATATAGTTTTAACCGTACAAAGTTGTAACTATATGTGCAAATTTTCCATGTGATAGGGTTAAAATTTTTGTATAAAAGGAAGTGATGACAGGGGAATAACGTATTTGAGGGAAAAGGGGTTAAAAACCCCCGAAACGTCACACGTCCTTTCGGGCCCGTCTGTCTGTTTGCCCCCACTACAGGGATTTACAGAAACTGGCCCCCCTTTGGGGTTCAAAACCTATGGAAATTTTAAGAAATTTAAAACCAAATGCTCGCTATGGACATTACAAAAACCCAGTAAACAATTCGTTTGCAAAAAAAACTTTCATATTTTAAAGGATATGTTTTAAAAAAATAAAAATCTTATATTTTATTTTTCTTTCTTTATATATATATATATATATAATTTTATATATAAATATATATATAATATATAAAAAATAATATAAAATAATATAATATAATATTTTGGTTGGCAAAGTGAAAAACGGGGCAGGGAGGCCCCTCTTTGCAAGAGTTATAAAAAGTCCCCGGGGGACAATCCAATAAATAAGTATACCCGCCCACAAAAAATATCGCATGGGCAATTCCTTTATTTCCCGGACATTGTTAGAGTTGATGACCCCGTGGTTTACCGCTTTTTCCCCCAAAACCCCAAATTAGTGTAAGAGGCATTCCCCTACCTGGGAAAAATGAGATTTAGATTTTTGAGGGCCCTGTATACAGATCTGATGAGGCCCAAAACGGTTTTCTCAGAAAAATTCAGAAAGGGTCCACAAATGTTCCTGCCAAACGTTTTTTTCATTTTTACAATTTTTTTGTGTTTTAAAGTCGTATCCCCGTAAAATTTTATTTTTCCCTGACAAGCAAAAAGGTAACAATGTTTTAAAAGGGTTTTGGGCTTTCAGGGGTCCATATCTCACCATTTCCCCTACAGCTTTGACAAAAGGGGTATTGTAATTTTATATACAACATCTTAACCCCATCTTATACATAAATTTGACTTGCCCAAATTTTAGCATCTGCTTAGTTTGCAGATTCTTTCCTGTAAATGCATTGGTTTTTCGTTTTTCTCCAAAAAAACAAAAAGTTCATTTTATTATTTTTTAGTATTTGGGAAACCCCCTTTGGGTTTTTAACACTGCCAAATCCTTCTTTGGCTCTGAATCAGATTCAAGCATATCTTTAAACCAAAATCTGACCCCAGTCTCTCTACACATTCCCATTTTGGGGGCAGACTGGATTTGGATACAAATCAGCTTTTTCTTCAACCCCCCCACAAGGTTAAAAAGTTTAAACATTTTTTACCCTTTTGTTTGTCATTTCCCTGTTCTACTAAATACTTTATTATTGAATTAAAAAGGTGATAAACAGCCGGTTTTTACCATTTTAATACAGAAAGTTACACTTAAACATACGCCGGCATGAGGGAGTCGGGAGGCGGGGTTTTTGGGAAATTTTGGGGATGGGAGTCGGGGCTTGGTTTGGCCGCCCACAGCCCTGTAAAGACCAGTTTACTCTGTGTTGGGGTTCTTTTTTAGAGAACCTCACACACAGCAAACAATGGCATCTACAGACTACATGACTACTGGGGGTCAGCCCGGTACATCAGGGAACATGATGAAACAAAGCCATATTCTCATCTTTTTTTCATGTATAATGCGCCAAAATGTTTAAAGTTTTTTTTGTGTGATCAAAAAATGGGTCTAAAATTCACTGCCCTCACCTGGGGTTTGGGCGCATTACAAAATTTGGGTGCTTTAAAAGTGCCAAACATGTAAAAGGTTAAGATGGGCTGAAAAAAAAAAAAGGCTTTAGAATAGCATGTAGTAAAAGGGAACTATGGTACTGATCCTCTTGGGAACCACAGGCCCCCAGCAAACCTGTGCCGTGGGGTTCGCTGTATTAGAATAAAGGAAGTCAGCAAAAATAAAGTTAATTTTAAATGTATAAAAATTTAAAAAAAAATCTGAACAACATAATCAGGGGGTTTTTAATGTAAAATTATTTTTTAAATTTTATTAATTTCAAAAACATTTTTTTGGGGATATTTTTTTTATTTTTGGGGCATAATATTTTTTTATTAATTTTAAATGATAAATTTTTCATAAAATTTTAAATAATTTAATTTTATAAAGTTTGAAATTCTAAAAATTTACTTTTTATTATTGTACTGGGGTTTGTTGAGAAAAATTGACATTTTTTTCCCTTTCAGCAAATCAAATTCCACTTTTACCCTCACTCAGACAGACCACATTTAAATAGGGCTTCCGTTAAGCATAATGCGCCTATTTTGCTGAACCACATTCTATATTCTAATTTACAAGTGGGTTTGGGCCCCGCCCCCAAAAAACCCCCCCAAGTTAGCACATTAAAAATGCGTCATTTTTGCGCATTTTTTCTCCAAAAAGGGGAAAAAATAAATTTTATAGGTTGAATTTTAAAGGAAAAAAAAAGGTTTTAGGTCATTATTTTTTTTTTTTTGTCATCCTTTGGGAAATTCCCCCAGAGGCCCAAAAAGGAACCCCCCAAGCAAAAAATTATTTCATTCTTCTTTTTTATGTTTTGAATAGCAAAAATAAGAAATACAATTTGTATTTTTTTTTCTGTATGTCAGTTCCAGGACCAACAAAAAAAGCTCTTCACTGTCGGGGGTGAAATAATAAACAAAAAAGACCCATACTTAACCCTTTCCAGACACTCCCCCATTTCACTCTTGGCTGTCTGTGCGTTCATTCCAGGCTGAAGTAGCGAACCTTCATCATCTACCTGTAACCTTGATCCATTGTCATCCCACCTCATCCCTGACCTTAGGGCTGTTATCATCCCAGCCCTCACCCACCTTTTCAACCTATCGCTAACCTCTGGTATCTTCCCTTCCTCCTTTAGGCACGCCACCATCCCTCCCATCCTAAAGAAACCATCTCTTGACCCCTCCTCTCTGTCCAACTATCGCCCCATCTCACTGCTTCCATTTGCTTCTAAACTCCTCGAACAACACGTTTATCCTCAACTGTCCTCCCATCTGTCCTCCAACTCTCTTCTTGACCCACTGTAATCTGGTTTCCGATCCCATCACTCTACTGAAACCACTCTAACCAAGGTCACCAACGACCTAGTCACTGCTAAAGCCATTCGATCCTTCTCCTCTTAGACCTGTCCTCTGCCTTTGACACTGTTGACCATTCCCTCCTGCTACAAATCCTCTCCTCCCTCGGCATCACGGACTCATCCCTTTCCTGGATCTCCTCATACCTCACAGATCGGACCTTCAGTGTCTCTCACTCTCGCACCACCTCCTCCTCTCGACCTCTCTCTGTTGGTGTCCCCCAGGGGTCAGTCCTGGGCTCACTACTTTTCTCTATCTACACTCTTTGTCTGGGTCAGCTCATAGCATCACATGACTTTCAATACCACCTGTATGCTGATGACACCCAACTTTGCATCTCCGGCCCAGACATCAACTCTCTACTGTCCCGGATCCCAGATTGTCTGTCGTCCATATCCTCCTTCTTCTCCTCCCGTCTCCTAAAACTTAATGTAGAGAAAACTGAATTCATCATCTTCCCACCGTCCCACTCCATCCCTCCACCTGATCTCTCTATTACAGTCAACGGCTCCACACTCTCACTGGTCACGCAAGTCTGCTGCCTTGGGATAACCCTTGACTCCGCTTTGTCCTTCAAACATCCAAACCCTTACCTCTGCCTGCCGCCTCCACCTGAAAAATATTTCAAAAATCCACTCATTCCTCAACCCTGATACTACAAAAATGCTGGTCAGTGCCCTCGACATCTCCTGCCTAGACTACTGCAACATCCTTCTCTGTGGCCTCCCGTCTGGCACTCTTGCTCCCCTTCAATCAATCCTCAACTCTGCTGCCCACCTTATTCACCTCTCTCCTCGCTACTCCCCTGCCTCTCCCCTCTGCCAATCCCTTCACTGGCTACCCATTGCCCAGCGAATTCACTTCAAGTTGCTAACCATGACCTACAAAGCTCTCCATAACCCCTCCCCTCCATAAATCTCTGCCCTAATCTCCAGATATTTTCCATCACACAATCTCCACTCCTCACAGAACCTTCTTCTCTGCTCTCCTCTTATCAGCTCCTCATACAACTGTCTCCAAGATTTCTCTCGTGCTTCCCCCAGACTCTGGAACTCACTGCCCCAACACATCAGACTCTCCCCAACTTTCACCAGCTTCAAAAGCAACCTGAAAACCCATCTTTTCAGAAGCCTATAAACTATAGTAACGCCGCTGTTACTACACCCTCTACAAACATGTCTGCCCCCACCTTCTGTCTCTTTCCTCCTTTCTTGTAGATTGTAAGCCTTCGCGGGCAGGGTTCTCTTTCCCTCTCTGCCCTCTTGAATGTACAGCGCCCTGGAACCAATGGCGATCTAAAATAAATAATAATAATAATAATAATAATAATTTACATGACTGCTCCAACCAATTACAGGCCAGAAAGGGCACCTGTAGTGGACGTTGTGGCCTGTGATTGGCTGCAGCTTTCCTGTGAACCATGAACGTTCACTGCTTACTTTCTGGATGAACGCACTGGCAGCTGGGAGTGAAACGGGGGAGCATCCGGGAAATAAGTGTGAATCTTCTATTTTAACTCATACCCCGACGGACCAATGAGCATTGATCAGTCCTGGAACACCCCTTTACATGTGTCTCAACTTTCACAGGTGCAAAATGTTCTATCTCCCCTGGCAGTACTGGGGTGGAGACTTCGATTAATGTTTTAATTCTTTGGATATTTTTTGCCTTAAAATGGACCATGACAAAGTTTGTATTTTTTCACATTTATCAGGGAAATATCAATAACTAGGACTCGCTTTTTTTTTTTTTTTTTTTTTTGAAAAAATAAATTAAAACCCAAAGGACGGTCATTTGTTAATGGAAGCATTGTTAATACAGGATATGTTAGGAGAGTGGTACTTTCACACTATTCTGCAATGCATAAGTATTCACATGTGCAAGCCCTCAAGGGGCTTTTAAAAAATAAAGAGCGACATGTCCAAAAACTGGCAGCGCAGTGGCAGTTTTTAGGCGCATTAAATCAATGTAAAGTGCACCAGAAAGTACGATCCTCTCAAAAATCTGGTGTCAGGTATACCTTGCATAGTAAACATAACGTGCCCAAAAAGGCGCATTGTGCAAATCGCGGCACGTAGCGTATTACTGGTAGTGTATGTAATGCACCTATTGAGGTGCATTGCGTAACAGAGGCGCAAAACGTATTATTACTAGTGTATGTAATGCGCCTCAATAGGCGCATTGCATTCTGGAGGTGCACAGTGTATCATTTTTAGGTGCATTACAATGTGTCGTGCCCGGGGTATAATGCGCCTAGTTCAATTACATTGAGACAGTTCATTTACATTGAGAATATGGCGAAAAAGTGTTTTTGGCACAAAATAGACCAAAAAACGGTGTTGTTTTCGTTATGGGACATGTCCCCCAAAGTTTTTAAAAATATATATAAAAAAATATAAAAAATACATTAGCTAGGATTGCTGTTTTTAAGGCACCTCATATTACAAAAAGTAACAGAAAGGCAGAAAGTGATCCTATGTGTAGCTAAAAAGTAAATTTAAGTAAATTTTTAGTTCCACGTAAAAAGAAAAAAAACAGCAGGCACACAGGGTTAAAACAATGGGAAAAAAAAAGTGATTTAAAGTGATAATTTTGTGTCACTGCAATTTTACTGATCTGCAGAATAAAGTTAAAGGGGTTGTCCCATCTGGCTGTTTGAACTCTTAATGGCCTCTTCAGGCTCCTAGTTCTTGTGTCGGCTGTGGGCGGGTCTTCAGCAGTGACTAACATTTCAACGCTGCTTGCTCCTATTTCTAGCTAAGTTTGTTACAGGGACAATTAAAATGTCTGGCTATAGATGTGAGTGAGCAGAACTGTAAGGGTTTGTACACACGAGTTATTTTGCCGCGTATTTGCACTTTACATGCAGCGAAATGTGCGCCGCAACTACAGTAATTCATAGCTTTTATAGAGAGCTATGGATTACATGTCGTCTCCCCGGGCGTACAATACGATCGCGGCACTTACGTGTCAATGGGGCCGGCCGGTGCTGATCAGCACGTGCTTCCAAAACACCCGACTTATTGCGGCGCTTACAGTATGCTCCCCAATACACCATGTGAACATACCCTAATTGTCATGAGGAAGTTTCTAGTGAGAGAAAAAAACGTACCTACTGCCAAGACACACCGATAGGGTATGTTCACACAGCTGATTTTGACGCTGTTTTTGAAGAGTTTCCGCTCCCCAGCGGCGTTGCTAGGGTCCCAAAACATCTGGGGCTCGGGCCCCTAAGTTTTTCTGAGTAGGGCTGGGTTCACACAAAATTTTTTACGTCTCATTGTGAACTGCGGATGTATTTTTACAGAGAAAAACCTTTGTATGTAGGCTCAGGAGAAATATAAGTGATTAGACTGCAGTTACATTTTGTGACTCACAGGAGACGCCTCTGAAGAGTTGTTCTATTTCCCTTCTTCTTCTCCATCCGGCCCAGACGCCATGATGACTTCTACTGTCCACAACTCTTCACTGAAAAATTTACAAAACAAACATCTTAGACTCCTCATTTATCAGCATTTCTCTACAATTTCCTATCTCTATACAAAATCCCCATCTATAGTGCCCCAAATGGTAATAATTACCCCCATGTAGGTAAATATTTGCCCCCTATAGCCAGGTAGTAACCCACTGTAGCCAGGTTGTAGCCCCCTTTAGCCAAGTAGTTGCCCCCTCTAGCCAGGTTATTAGCCCCTCTAGCCAGGTTACTGCCCTCTGTAGCTAGGTTACTGTCCCCTTTAGCCAGTAATATGCTCCTTGTAGTCAGGTTATGAGCTCCCTGTAACCAGGTTACTGCCCCCCTTAGCCAGTAATATGCCCCCCTTAGCCAGGTAATATGCCCCGTTAGCCGGTAATATGCCCCCTTTAGCCGGTAATATACCCCCATAGCCACATAATATGCCCCCTGTAGCCAGTAATATGCCCCTCTGTAGCCAGTGATATGCCCCCCTGTAGCCAGTGATATGCCCCTCTGTAGCCAGTATATGCCATTCTGTAGCCAGTGATATGCCCCCTTAGCCAGTGATATTGCCCCCTGTAGCCAGTGATATGCCCTCTGTAGCCAGTGATATGCCTCTCTGTAGCCAGTGATATGCCCCCCTGTAGTCAGTGATATGCCCCTCTGTAGCCAGTGATATGCCCCCTGTAGCCAGTGATATGCCCCTCTGTAGCCAGTGATATGCCCCTCTGTAGCCAGTGATATGCCCCTCTGTAGCCAGTGATATGCCCTCTGTAGCCAGTGATATGCCCCCCTGTAGCCAGTGATATGCCCCCTCTGTAGCCAGTGATATGCCCCTTGTAGCCAGTGATATGCCCCCTGTAGCCAGTGATATGCCCCCCCCCCTGTAGCCAGTGATATGCCCCCCCCCCCCATACCTAATAAAAATAAAATTTAAAAAACCTACTCACCTCAGCACGGTCCGCGCATCCTGGTCTTGCAGCTTGAGAACGGTGTAAGCAGGGTGATGTCATCACGCTGCTTACGCAATCTCGCGGGACCCGGGACCTCCTTGGCCAGCAGAGCTGCTGGCTTAGAGGATCCCAGCGTCGCAGGTGGGGGTGATGAAAGCGATGCGTCACGCCCCCAACGAAGCTGAGGTGTATGTACAACGCTTACCAAGCGCCGTACATACAGGGGGGAAGACAGGACGGGAACGAAACAGTCCTGCCTCGACTCTGACTGTGAAACGGCCGTGTAGTCAGAGATCCGCCGCCCGCACTAAGGAGCGCTCCAGGCCCATGGCAGCGGCCTGGAGCCTGCACAGACTCGGGGCACAGGCAGATTCATTCGGGGCTTGGGCCGCCTAATGAATCTGCCTAGCGACACCCCTGCCGCTCCCAAAACAGCATAAAAAAAAGCCTCAAAAACATTCCCAGTTAATTTTCATTGATTCCTATGTAAAACAGCATTGTAGTTCACACACAACGAGGTTTTTACGCGCATTTTAGGCGATTTTTGGAAGCGGTTTTGGGTACTGAAAAAGAAGTGTCATGTCAATTCTAGAAGTGTTTTCAGCGTGGAAAACCACCATAGGAATAAATGGAGAGTTTCAAAACTATGTCCAAAACCTCAACGTGTTTTTAGATGCTTTTTGCCGCGTTTTTTGCCACGTTGTTGCCCTGTCTATTACTTTGTATGGATGAAAACAGTGTTGAAAACCTCACCCAAAACCTCGTCCAAAAACGCATCTGTAATCTCTTCTGAAGAACCGTGTTTCAGGCGAGGGCTTGATGCTTTTTTTGGTCGCTGAAAAATCAGCATCCAGATAAGCTGTGTGAACATACCCTAAGCTGCTGAGTGACTGTTATCTTTGATATAATTGCACATAAATGTCAGGTCAGTAACTCTAAGGGGATGTTCACATGGCGTAAAACGGACCCCAAAATGTATTCAACAATGTTCAGGGTCATTTTACATTGAAAGCAATGTGAAACACACATCATCATTTAGACGATACGTGTTTTACATGCATCTTTCTGATGTGTCTATCGGATCCGATCAAAGAATTGACATGTCAATTCCTGATCCGTTTTACGCTTCCGACACCCTGTTTAAAACTACAGGTTACATTTCTGCTGCACAGAAAAAGCATCCAAACTTGCACCACACTTTGGGTACGTGTTTGGTTTCGTTTTACGCATCGTTTTTCAATCCGTTTTTTGGGTTGAAAAAACGCTGTGTGAACATACCCTAAGGACGTTGGCACTGACAGGCCAGTTCTAAATAGCTTTAGTAGTATAGACTGCGCCAGAATGTATGAAGCTGTTCTTCTGCAGCTTATACATACAGGACAGTGTAGAGCCAATACCACAAGTCTGGCTCAGGCACCACCTTTACCCTGGTCTGGCTGTTCTTCTGCAGGTCATACATACAGGCGCAGTGTAGAGCCAATACCACAAGTCTGGCTCAGGCACCACCTTTACCCTGGTCTGGCTGTTCTTCTGCAGATCATACATACAGGGCAGTGTAGAGACCAATACCACAAGTCTGGCTCAGGCACCACCTTTACCCTGGTCTGGCTGTTCTTCTGCAGGTCATACATACAAGGCAGTGTAGAGCCAATACGACAAGTCTGACTCAGGCACCACCTTTACCCTGGTCTGGCTGTTCTTCTGCAGGTCATACATACAGGGCAGTGTAAGCCAATACGACAAGTCTGACTCAGCACCCCTTTACCCTGTCTGGCTGTTCTTCTGCAGGTCATACATACAGGGCAGTGTAAGAGCCAATACCACAAGTCTGGGTCAGGCAACACCTTACCTGGTCTGGGCTTTCTTCTGCAGTCATACATACAGGCAGTGTAAGCCAATACCACAAGTCCCGGCTCAGGCATCACTTACCCTGGTCTGGCTGTTCTTCTGCAGGGCAGACATACAGACAGGTAGACCCAAAACCACAATCGGTCAGGTACCACCTTTACCCGTCTGGGTGTTCTTTTTGCA
>JAODAL010081273.1:0-11960 GCA_025379985.1 Phyllomedusa bahiana | reverse complement strand
ATGCCCCAGTTTGATCAATAGCAAGGTCCCCTTTTCCTGCTTTTACTTCTTTTTGGGTGGGTGGAAGGAAAGTGCTAGTTTTGTTTTGTCCCGGGGGGATCCGGGGGTGGCCACCAGTAACTGTTGTTTTTTTTAAGGGCCCTTTTAAGGATCTGTTGGAGGAAAAAGGAGAACCCAAAGCACTATGTGAGGATGGAGTTTTTGTTTCCCAACCCTTGGGTCGGGGGCATAGAAAACGTTTTCCCTCTCTTCCTCCCCCGCCTCACATTCGCGCCACCTTTTTCCCAAAGGCGGGGCGTCGGTAACGTCGGGTGTTAGTAATACCTCCTTCTCCTCTCCCCCGCTTCCTCGGCACAGCTTCAACACGGCCGGGAATCGCCTCAGATGATGCACCTGAGAGTGATGTGCCCCCTTGCACTACCCCTGGCCCCCCGAACCATGCCTAAGAAGCCCGATTAAAATTGAGAAATGTGGTCCTTGTGGATTCGAAGAGAGAAAGGGCCCCCGTTTCCCGCATTTTGGTCCGTTTCCTCCCCCGCGTGGGGGACTGATGTTTCAGAGTGCCAATCGTTCCAGAACTAAGATCCCCCAATGCTAATGCTGACAAGGGCATCGTCCCCCCACTGCCCTTTTGGTGGTTTTCTTTAAAAGGGAAAAGGTTGGTGCAGAGCTCTTTCACCTCCTTTTCCATTTTGGTGGCTAACACCCCGAGGTCCGCCCCGCTGCTTGCAGGCCATTTTGTATTGTACTGGAAATGGCATTGCGTGCTCCACAAATGCTGGAGCTGTGGAGGGTGGAATTCCAGCGTGTTGCACGTAAAAAATTGAGACGGTTGACGGGGGGGGCCGAGCTGACGCTGTAACCAGCCAGGGGGGAAGCAGGGGCGGAACGGGGAAATGCGAACTCAGACTCAGCCTTCTTCGCGGCAGTCCCGACCCGGGTAGCGGTTTAGAAATTTTGGCGACGAGGTTTATGACTGTGCCAGGAAGGGATTGCTAAACCCACATCCTAAGGGCGGCCAGCAGATTTCGCCCGTTACCGCACACCACCTTGCCTGGCACAAGGTTCTTGTGACCCAGCCAGCGCTCAGTCTCGTTGCGGAAATGCGTCCACAGCTCCTGACCTGTGTGTGGACGGTCTCCAAGGCAGATTAATTTCAACACGTGTCGGTGGTGAGATGGACTTTTCCGGACACAGATGCAGACAATGCGCTTGAAATTTTAGATGACACGTGGCTGGCCAGGGCAGGGACGGCTTTTCTGGCAAAGAAATGCCTGCTCGGCATCTGGTATTGGGGGCAGGCGAGGGCCATGACGTGGCGGAACCCATCTGTGTCCACCAGACGGAAAGGCAACATTTCCAAAGCCAAAAGCCTGGCAATGCCGACATTCAGGCTTTTGGCTTTGGGATGGTTTGGGTTAAAGTGTTTCTTCTACTCCCAAACCTGGAAGACAGAAGGCTGCTGCTAAACTGGCCGCTGTACGGCATGCAGGTCGTCAAACTGGCGGGAGGAGAAGGGCTAGGATGGGTCTCTGGTGGTGCTGGTGGTACTCGGGCGACGGTCGAGGCTGAAGCGGAGGCTGATCCCTAATCATGACTCTGAGAGACATGGGCAGCTGAGGAACGCTTGGTGGTGGCGGAGGAGGAGGAGGCGGAGAAAGAGGGTGTGACAGTGGTTGGAAGCCCGGCGTCGGTCTGGCCTTTATTGACCACGTGTTGCCTCCAATTCAACACATGCAGTCGCTGCATGTGACTAGATATCTAACAGGTGGTTAACCACCTAAGGTACTTGCCTCTACTTATGCGTTTATGGCAAAGGCGGCATATGACATCACTGGGTGAATCGAGGCTTGCTCAAAGAAGGCCCAGGCTTGAGAGGTCCTGGACCTTTTTGACGGCGATAAGCGAGGAGCGGGGTTTGCGCTGACCGTGGCTGGCGGAATCATATCAGCGCACTTCTGCGACCGCCCTCTCCCTTTTTGTGGCGGGACCCGTATTGACACTACCCCATCGTCTTCCTCCTCGTCCAGTGATGAAGCGCTCGCAAGCAAATTCTGCTGAAAAGACCACGTTAGATCCGCACTGTCGTAATCATCATCATCAACACAGGTGACTTCGTCATCCTGACATTCTGCATCCAGGAGCTGCGGGCTTCAAGCAAGAGGCACTGCAAGGCGTTGCCGACCACCCGGGATTTTTTCCGATTGCCCGGCTTCCTTTTCCTCCTCTGATGGCATGGTAACGGGGCGTCAAGCAGACAAAAATCCCCTTTTGGGGTCTCTTGATCTTTTTAAACATGCTTCTGACCCCCCCCCGCTTTTTCTCATCAAAGAGGTTTTAAAAATGGATTACCCAGTGTGGGTACACGAGTTACATTTGGGCTGCCTTCGCTTCATGTTGGCGGATGCTGATGATTGATGCGACTTTTGTGGCCGGACTGGGGGCGAGGGGTAAGACTGCGGGATGCGGGTTACATTAACCCACTGAAAAACGATTGCGACGTTTTTCTTTAATGAGATTCACAGGGCCCCTGACCCAGCGAGACAGGGCTGACGGTCCTGCAACGATGTCCTGGATGCGTGTTTTTCGCCACACGGGAAGGGGGCACCTTTTTTTCGACCTCTACCTCCAGTCCTACCCCCCTTTGCTCGCTTCCCCTTGAATTTCGCTCCATTTTTCAAAAAGATAAAAATTTGAGACGGTTTAAGATTTTTGGGAAAGTCTTTATTAAAAGACGGCAAATCTCAGCTATTCTCAAATCCCTAAATCAAAACAAAATAGCTGGATTCAAATTTAAATGCAAGGGTACCTCTTCAAAAAAGCTTGACTGCCCAAAAAAGTAAAAAAAAACCTATCAAATGTTTAGGATAAAAAAAAGGTATTTTTGGCACCCCTATAAATCCCCCTGTGGTGACACAAAATTGTGGTTAAATTTTAAAACTGCAAGGTGGCTCTATAAAACAAAGGGCCTGCCCCAAAAGTGAAAAAAAACAGTATCTGAAATTATAGGGGATAAAAAACATTTTTTTGGAAACCATCAAAAACCCTTTGGGTGTACAAATTGCGGGATTAAATTTAACTGAAAGGTGGCCAAAAGAAAAAAGGGGCCTGCCCAAAGTAAAAAAAAAACACGTATCTGAAATGTATAGGGATAAAAAACGGTATTTTTTGCACCTAAAAATACACCTGCGGTGACAAACAAAATTGCGGGTTTCAAATTTAAGTGCAAAGATGCCTCTATAAAAAAGCTGGACGCCCCAAATTTAAAAAAAAACCTATTGAAATGTATAGGGGATAAAAAAAGGGTATTTTTTGCACCTAATTTTAACCTAATTTATGCGTGATAAAAAAAACCCGATCAACATAAAAAACTGCAGATTTCCCCTGTTGAAATAAGCTCAACACTACTCATAAATACTGCAACAAACAGCTTGAGTTTCTCTAACATACCTATCCTAAGACATAAGATTTGGCGGGATTGGACATCTCTCATCAGGAAAACAATTCCCCTTATCTTCTTTCAAAAACTGTTTGATCAAAAATACTCAGTAAAGGGCTTAACACTCAGAAATCACATAAAAAGACACCACCTGCTACAGTTTTCATCACGGTAGCACACACAAGATGTTCTTTAAATAACTGCAAACCAAAGGCAAGAGCATACTGCTCAGTACTACGAAAGAGAGGTGAGGTAAGGTGATTTTTTTTACAAAAGCCCCCCATTGGCATACCCCTTGAAGAAAATTCTAACAGATCCAAAATTGGTTAAAGGGGTTTTGCCACGAAGTAAAATTGACATGGGAAGTTTGCAAATGAAATAACAAACATTTTCATATTCATCATTATTAAAAATTCGCACCTTTTTTAAATTTTTGCCCTTTAGTGATCCCTTTTTTACAGCTCATCTCAGGGGACACGACGGGCTGAGAGCTTCTCAGTCCTGGTCGCCTGTCAGACATCACCTCTCTTTCAGGAAACTACTGAGTGTTCAAACCCCAGGGGGTGTCACTCTTCTCCCTCCCTCTGTACTTCTTAGTAATTAGTCAAACGTGCAAATAAAAAAAAAAGAAACCCCAATGAAGTCTGTACTTAAAAATAGAGAAAAAAAAATCCACGGGTTTTTTCCCGCAGGGTTTTGAACCGGAACCCTTGTGCTGTGGCAAAAACATTATCGTCAGCCTCACAATGATTTACATAAACGACCTTCTTTGACTACAGAGAAAGGAAAGGGACGGGGATTCATCCGTGGGTCACATGATATGCAATTCAAATAAATACACTGCCCCCCTTTTGAGCACACGAGCTAAGAGCTGGGTAAGGAGGTATGAAATGAGATGTGGCAAAACCCTTTAAAGGGTTAAACCAGAATTTTATAAACACTTAGCAGATTTAGATGAAAAGTAAGCTATTTACACCTTTATGTGTTTCTTTTCTTTTGTCTCTTTATTCATCTATCATGAGATCCACTTTTTGCAGTGAAACTTCCTGGTACACAGCTATCCCATCGTTGTAACTCTGATTGCTATGGGGAATGTGGCATCACCAAGCTTTCCTGTACACTGGATAGCCTATCTAGCATCCAAGAAAGGTGGGTGACGTCACATCCCCCACAGCAATCAGTTTTTGATCATGGGAAAGCTGTGTGCCTGCTGTAGGGGATGTGGACCAATATATGCACCAAGTGATGTCAGGGCAGCTTCTCATGATGCTTTACCGCTACTTTATAAAAAGTAGTAGGCAGCTTGGTAATGAGACACCTTTTTATAGGTGTCCATGGCTTTTTGCATTTCTCTTTCTTTATTTGTTCAGTACTTTTTCCCTGTGTAATTTCTCATTATGACACATAATTTATGGACACATGGTTAGAATTATTTGCCTGTTTGAATTGGATGTTTTGTTACCAACATCTGGTGAGAATTTCATGTCAATAGAACCTTTAGAAATATATTTACCTTGAAAATTGGTATCATGCTCAATACTTATTTCACCCTCTGTATATAAAGTTTAAAACACTCTGTTTGCCATTTTACAAGCAGAGATAAAAAGAAATTACACATCATAAAAGTCTGATCTATTAAGTACAGCATAATTTATTCTATACGGTGAACACAGTAGATGAAAAAAAATTCTCACTGCTAAAATTGCTGTTTTTTGTGTCATTTCACATCTTAAAAAAATTGGAATGAAAAGACTACTATTGATAGTAGAAAATATTGTCGCAGTGCAAAATTAAAAAGTAGAGAATGTTTTTATTTTGCAAAAGTACATGAATCATATTGGTCAATGGCACGTTCAATAGCACCATTAAATAGTACATCTTGTCCCACAGAAAAAAATAAAAGCGCTCATAAGACTATGTACATGAAAAAATAAAAAAAAGTTATGGCTCTTGGAAAGTGAGGAGGAAAAAACAAACACACTGAAAAAATGGGCTGCGGTGGGAAGTTGTACCCAGCCTGATCAGAGCTAGAATACTTAACAAAAGTGAAGTATCTGTCAATTATATCATTCAGTGATTCCCCAAAAGGAAAATATATATGATTAGCCTGCATTACCTTAAATTTCAGTAAAGCAACCAGGGTGTATCAGTGTCCATAATTATACATGCGTCTCTCCCTAATGAGAATTCTTGCTCCTTTTGAGCTACATCTAGAACCTTTCGGTTAGCCAACTAGTACTCTGTACTGATGAGGAGAAAGCACCTCAAAACAGCTGTCTGCAGATGAATATCTGGTTTGGTTTTAAAACTAGTCATTTTGTAAGGCTCACTGTGCTTGATGTTAGATAAGGAAATATGTTACACACCTTGATCTTGGAGAATATTACTATGGTGTTTTCGAAAGGATAACCAATCTGTATTGCAGTCTAAAATGCATCCACAGCACACCACAGGTTTCATGCAAAATAGTAGATGTATTTACAAATAGACAGAACTCCAATGTTAATAGGTGCAAATTTGAGCTACAGCCTTATTGATGCCAAACCTTTTGGAAAGTGACTCTTTCATTGATTTGTAGTGATAATTGCAGGGAGGCAACCTGAATAAACCTATGGTTGCCAATGGTGTTTTTTAAGGAGTTCATCTAAGCATTAATTTAAGCCACAGGCTGACAATCTTGGTACCCTAATGTAGATTTGGATACAATGATTTCTCAAAAGCTCTTACTCTAAAAAATATTTCCAAAACCACCTAAGTTTTTAAAAGCTTGAAGCACAGTGTTTAAACATTGAAAGGGCATGAATATTTGTAGGGGAAGTTCTTCTCTATAACACTACTATAAATCCAAAGTGGCTGACGCTTATTACTACAGTTACAGAGGATGGGGCATCTTATCCTTTATAGTTATATAAACTATATCATTCTTTCTTTCCAACTTAGTTGGCAATACTAACAAGAAATCAACTTGTTTCTCCAAATTATTTTTTTAAGAACATCTGATAACGAGTATGCCTAAATGTACCCAGCTGTGGAGTTACCAGAGGAAGAGAGTAAAATGAAGACTGGACGACTTCATTTAAGTCTGTAAAAACTGAAGAAAGAAAAGACAGTGGAGGTGCTGATATGTATTCTGCTGCTGAAACTCTCTAAACACAGAAGGAACCCCAATATTGGCGCTGCTTGGATGATGGATGACGCTGAGGAGTAGAATGAGCAGTCCGTGTAGTTTATTGAATATACTTTTATGTTAGTCTAGATATAATTAGAATCTGCATATTGTATATTATTTATTTAATTTACATAGTGTTGTTATATTCCACAGTGCTGTACAGAGATTGTCATTATGCACATTGGTGTATCATACATATCATGCATCTTACATTTATTAATTTAAAATTAAAATAAATAAATAAATTTGTAAAGACAATGTTTTTGCATGAAATCCTGTAAATGTTTTATAATCTGTTACTTTGATCTAATAATAGGAACCTTTGTCCCATGTTAATGCGTAGATCAATGAGGTCACAGGGAAAAAGTATGACTGTGCTATTAAACTGGTTTATAAATCAATAAGAACATCAAAGAGGTCAGGATGGGACCATGTGATTCCATCTTACAAGCTGCTTTCAAGGGACATATACAGTATCAGGACTAATGAGCGCTGATACATTGTCTGGCTATTATATAGTTGTTTTGCCACTTCTTAGATTATAACATTAGCAAAAGTGCATTGACTTAGCACCCATGGGCATAACTATAGCCATAGCAACCATAGTTGCTTTGCTATGGGGCCCAGAGGTTGAGGGGTCCATACTCAGGGATGAGAACATTGTTCCTTTTTGTAGGGAACAATTAGTTGGGGGTTTTTTGCTCTTCCGCACTACTACATGAGTTCTCTGATATATGATGGTAATATTTATACCTTTAATCATTACTACTTATTGTAACGGTCAGGTGATGACAAACGTATGCCGAAGCGCCGACCGCTGACATCCGGGTGTGGATCCTCTGTGATCAACGCAGGCGAGGTGGTAGCTAGAGGACCACGCCAGGGAGTGGAGTCTAAGGGGCCCCTGGTCTTCACCAGAGCCCGCCGCAAAGCGGGATGGACTTTGCTGCGGGGACCCCCAGGTCGCTACCCCTGACGTGGCTACCTGCGGTGACAGCCGAGGTTCAAGACAGGAATCCAGGCGGTGGAATACAGGAACAACAGGAACATGTGCAGCAGGATAAAGGAGGGATAAATGTACACATAGCACCACAGGATACGGCAGGAACTAGACGGGTAACACAGCATGTACAGACCAGGGAACACGGCAGGATACATCAGGAACAGGAGAGCACATACAGGACAGGAACACAGCAGCATACAGCAGACACAGGAGACAACAGACAGATGGCCAGGAGCTCAGATGGGAAGCAGCAACCGGACCAGCAACTCAGGGGTTAAAATCTCCAAGAGCAGACCTGAGATGCTGGCAGGAGCTCAAGATGGGGAGCAGCTGGACACAGCAAGAGACTGCAATGAACTGACCCAGAGTAAGGGCAAGGACTTCCTCTTAAAGCCAGAGGTCAGAGGTGAAGAGGAAGGTGCATAGAACAGGAACCTAATAAATAGGCAGGAAGCTGCCGCGCGCACGCCCTAAGAGGCAATGTGCACCGACAGGACCCCAGGAAACAACAGGACAGGACAGGACAGGTAAGCACAGGAAGGCACGACACGCCGAAGGTCCATGGTAGGGAACCGCGGCGTGAACCGTGACGCTTATGCTGCTGTTGTAGTTCATCATTAGGTATTGGGCCCCCATCTCATTTTGCTACGGGGCCCTATGAATTCTAGTTACGCCCCTGTTAGCACCTACATTGATTTCTGGCTTTACCACCATTTACGCACTTTACATACAAGGCTTACATGTCTCATGTTGAGGAATGGTTGTTAAAAAGGTAATCAATGCATATGCTTTGGGAATAGGGGTTGGTGTCTTTCTAGGAAAACAGTGTTCTACAGCCAATCCAATGTTATTTTTACACACAGAGTCACCCATTCAGCACACTGAGCTAATAAGTTTGTCAAAGAAGAGCTATTTTCTAACCGATACCCTTATAAATATATGATTGCCCTTCAGCATTGCTTTATTAATGAGTCTTGGTGTAGTAGAGGCATTTCTGGAGCTTAGATGGGGGGCAGTCTGATATATGCCCCAGGCACAGTGAGGGTTATGGACATGTAATGAGCTGGCTATATTGTTGAATATAATGGCTTATTGCTGCAACAGCCAACCGTCACACATAGCCGCCTCCAGACCGCACACAAAGTACCTCCATCAGTAGAATAAAATAACTGCAGCAGTCAATCAGTCGCCCCCAGACAGCACACAAGGTACCTCCATCAGTGGAATAAAATTGTTGCTTCAATCAACTATCATGTATAGTCACCTTCAGACAGCACACATGGTACCTCCATCAGCAGAACAAGACAGCTGCAGCAGCCACTTGATGGGAAACGGGGCACCAAACTGAATTTTTGCCACAGGTACAGTTTAAACCAACTTTGCCTTTGGTGTATCACATCATATGCACTGCTAACCAATAAAGAAAGCTAAAAAAAGCAAGATAGCAGCATAGAATAGAAACCTTCCAGATCAGAAAAAGTACAGTATGTGCTTTGTTCACTAATCAGGTTAAACAACAGGTACAATACTAGTTTGGACAGTAAGTGGAAGTATAAGAAGGTGCAGCCGGCTTCCTCTTCCGTCTAATGATAGGAACAAGTTTCAAGAGATGCTGACTAGACAAGTACGTTTCTTGCTCCTTTCTACTCTAAACATAATTCCATGTCTGATAGCCCTAAAATGTGTTAGATCAACACTTGTGCAATAAGTGAGTACATTGTCTGGATATGTTGGTGTGTAGACTTCTTACTTTGATGTCTGTTGAATCATAAAGCACTGTGTCACATAAGCACTGTGTAAAGTATTGCAGTATTAATATGACCACCACATGACAGCATTGTTATTCAATTGCACAATGAGTGTTTTAATAAAAGCACTAAATGGTAGTATCATGTACACAGCATTATGTAATAATAGCATCATTCTTCAGAATTCCCCAGGAGTACACATAGATTTGTATTCAGCCTCATTCAGCCTATACGTTTTTCTCTGAGGAAGGGAAATTTGATCTAATTATTTGCATGATAAATCTTTATAGTAGTTAATACACTGATTTTATGATACAGAGTTCAAGTACTCTACTATTAATATAGATTTACAGGGCTTGTTCCACAATGACTGATTGTGACTGTCAGCTGTGGTACAGTTTTATACACTCCTGGCAATGAACTATTATCATTGGGGGAAGCTTTATCTGAACATATATTTCCGCTACTGTTGCCACTGCATGGGAAGTGTAGCATTATGTGTCAGCCATTGAAAAGATCTATGGATTAAAAAGGTGTGCCAGAGCAACTTCAATCTGACACATAGAGGGCGCTCCTGACATCTGTACGCTCTAACAAAACACATGAACAAGAGTTAACATCTTGAGACAGCTTCTTTAGTGATAAAACTCTGGTTTCTGAAGTCACCACTAGAGGGAGTTTTGGAGCTCGCTGTATACAGTGTACGCATTGACCTTAATAATTATAGTGAACTCCTAAGCGCCCCCCAGTGGCCTAGAGTTCTTCTTTAAGCTACCCATAAGCTCCAATCTTATCTCTCACAGCATTGCCAGTTACTAAGGTAACACTTTTATTTAGCTTTAATGCACTCGTGTCAAGGTGTTTTAGAATAAGATCATTCTCTTTAAATGTATCCTGCAATGATACCTCTGGGTTTTGTGAACTCTGCCTATTTTTCTTGCTCGGATTGTTAATCTATGGTGCAATAAGCATTAATAACATCTGCAGAGCCGATCATCGCGCGTTGCAGATGAATATCATTGTGTGCTTTACTGGGAGCTGATTGATTGAGAAGTAAGTAATTTTCCTGTTGACAGCTTAAATATGAAGCTTTATTAGTCCTACCTCCAATAAATGCTAATTTGCCGACCTGCACTATGTAATTCACTTTCTCTGCAGTCTGTAAACAATACAGGTTATGGAAAAAGCTGTAACAGGAGCATTTTATGTCTCGCGAATGAGAGATATTGACACAGTGACACCTAGTGGAAAGTAAGTGA
Source organism: Phyllomedusa bahiana (assembly GCA_025379985.1). Taxonomy (NCBI): domain Eukaryota; kingdom Metazoa; phylum Chordata; class Amphibia; order Anura; family Hylidae; genus Phyllomedusa; species Phyllomedusa bahiana. The sequence continues at coordinate 1,342 of JAODAL010081273.1, read as the reverse complement.
AGTGTGAATAACATGAGCTGTATTGGGTGAGCTTATCTCTAACACAATATCATGCACACACCAGCTGTGAGATACTATGTACAATACAAGGTAGCTACCTGCACCTACAATTGCAAGTGAAACCCTGCAAGTGATAATAATAAAAGCGGAGGCAACCAGTGTGACATTCTGAAAAGTGTCGGACCTGCTCTAGTCACCACTGCGTGTGATCAGAGCCATAACTTGAAGCTCTTGGGCCCCAATGAAAAAAGTTAAATCTGCCCCCCCAATTATTATGTGCTAATTATAATACTGGTCTCTTCCTATGTGGCAGAAGGGCATTTGGGCCCTCTCAGGCTGCAGGGCCCGGTAGTGACTGCTACCTCTGCACCCCCTGTAGCTACGTCCCTGTGTTAGTGTAAGGGGAAGTTTTACCATTGCTCCAATGTGTAGCCCGTGTTACAGATATACCTACATTTTGCACTGACAGGGTGGATGAGGTATGAAGGGCAGACAGAGGGACACAGGTTAACCACTTGAAGGAAGTGAAAGCAACTTTAGTAGCAATGTCGGCTGAGCACGTGTAAAGGGCTATATGATTGGGACTTATAGGATCCTTTATAGACCGTTTTTAACACGGTTTTCAAATTTTAAAACTGGTAAAAAAAACACTTTAAACCATCCCCATGGACCTCAATAGAAATCAGAATTGTAGTCCACACAACTTGAATTTTCTGACGGTCAGATTTCAAAACCACTGTTTTTCAAAAAATTCTGAACATGTACATTCTTCTGCCAGATTTCCAGCACAAAATGTACTATTCAATGGGCCAAATCTTGATTTACAGTCAGAAAATGAGTCCCATTCATCTCTATGGGATTTTGGATGCGGACCCGACTTGTTTTTTGGCTTTGAATATGGTGGAAGATTGAACATGTTCCAAGGTTTTTACTCTTTAAAACCAATCTCCGAAAATACACATTGTACGGACTACAACACATATTTTCTATAGAGGCCAATGTGGATGATTTTAAATTTGGTTTTAGATGAGTATTTCAAGTTGGAAACCAGGTGGATTCTAGCGTGAAATGCGTGTTGGGTGGATGGATCCATAGAAGGGTGCTGTAACTGGTACTGTATTTGTCAAATTTTAAAGAGGGCACCAGGAACATTCTCTGATGCTCTGCATGTAGCTCGCTGCCAACATTTTTTCACAATTCAAGTTCTACCCTACATTGCCCTTTTTCATTCAGTCTGCTTGCAGGGAGCCCAGGAGAGGTAAGCTTTGTCAACCTTTCCATTTTTGGTGGTGGTGCTGTGTGACGGTCATTGCTGCTGTGATGCTGTGCTGGTGCGGTGGTG
>JAODAL010081272.1:0-11960 GCA_025379985.1 Phyllomedusa bahiana | reverse complement strand
TGATATAAATCTTTTCCCTGTAGATATGACTTCGGGGGCCTTTCACATTTTGTGTATTTTTCTGTTACTGTTCGGGTTTGGGGAAGGGCGGGGCATGCATAGTATGCCCCGTCCACTGGGAAAAAAGGGGAAAAACTGATGGTTTAAAAGTCCATAGAGGGGGGAGGGAGGTTTTGACCATCTGTCCACAGTAGTTTCCAAATGTGTGAAGCGGGTATGTCCCCACAGTGGCATCCGCTGTCTTTTAAACCACCATTGAGAAAGGAAATCTGGGTTTTGGGGTTTTTATCTGCATGGGTAATCCTCACTAGGTGGAAAACTTTTCTATCCAGTGAAAAATAAAGATGGGCCCTGACATAAGCAGCTTTTTGGGTCCGGGGTTTATATGCACACACGTACTGAACAAACCCAAAAAAAATTTGGGAAATAAAATACTGACGTCTTTGTCATAAAACCCCATTCAAAAACCCTTTGCCCCCACATTAAGGTTGTTTTTACATCGCCACATTTGGGATAAAGTAAAGGGAAACTGCATTTATAGAGTTTACAGGAAATTAAACCAAGAGCAAGTCGAGACAGTTTTTGTTTTCAGCAGATCATTTTCTTTTAAAATAGATTTAAATGATTAGCACAAAACGTTTAGAAATTTTATCCCATGTCAAATTTTTTGGGCATACAGGGGCGTACATGGTAAATTCACCACCCGGCGAAATAGGGGGCCACATATTTATAAAGTGCCCTGGCCCGGCCCCCTTTTCACTCCCCCCGTTTTTCCCCGCCCACGCCCTTAACTTTTTCCCCGGGCACACACGGGGAAAAAAAACGCCCAGTTTATATAGCACTCCCCTGAGTTGCATGTTTTTTCCCATATTTGCAGGTATATTTTTTGGGCGCATTGTAGTGAAAATTATAACCCCAAAGTCGGCCCGCAATATCCCCTGTGAACAACCCTAATGAAAAATGCCACCCCTCCCCCTTTTTAGGTTAAATTTTTAAAAATTCAGTTTTTTTAACTTTGGCAGTTTTTTTGAACCCAAACCCCAACCAAGAAATGAAAAAAGGGGGCCCTGTCAGGGGGTTTTTATGTTGCCCCCATCAACAGGACTTGATGGGGGGGAGAGAAGTTGATTTTCGGAAATAATAAATTTATGTGAAAAGGGAAATCAGGATTTCCGGGAGCGAAAAGCTAAAAAAATACTAAAAGGATTTTTTAAAAAGAGATAGGGGGAAGTTTGAAAACCTTTGGGGGAAAATGTTTTTAAATTGCACTAATTGGGGATTTTCCCAAAAACAAGGCCCCGTATTTCCCAGTGCATAAAGTAGGGAAACCCCAATACGCCGGGTGCCCTTAGGCCATTTTCACACGGTTTAAATTCTGGGACGTAATTCAGCCCCCTAATTACGCCCCGGGGGGGGGAAAGTGCCCCAAAATTACGGTCCTGAATCCGTCCCTTAAACTACAATAATCCCCAAAAGTTACATAGGAATTTAAGCAAAAAAGGGTCCCCCTCCCCCCTGCCCCGGCGAATACGCCGGGGGGGGAGTTTAATTGACAGGCCCTTTCAGGGGGCGTAAACGCCCGCACAAATGATTTTGTTTTATGGGCCAGCGAAGTCCCGGGCCCCCCGCTCGCTCCCCCACATTTAAGCCTGGGGAAAACCCTTTACGCTTAAAAAGAAACGTTGCTGCCCAGAAATGTACTTCTAAAAACACCGACATTTGGCTCCCTTTGGGACTTCATTTTCCCCGGGGGTTTTTGGTAAAAGCCAGGAAAAGTCACTTTGTCAATTTTTTTTCCCCCCAATTTTTATTTGGGGGGGAAAACTTTGGGAAATTTAAAAACTCCAATGGAGCTATAAATTACCCGGGTAATTGTTTTTTGGCATATTTTCGGCCCGGTATTGCAGAAAAAAATTACCCCGGCCAAAAAACGTCCTGCAATTACAACATGTGAACCCCCACCCTTTAAAAATTAACTTTAATCATATTACACGCTCTATATGTCCCATTTTTAGTTTTTTTTTTTACCCTCGCCTTCTGGGCACCATAACCGTTTGTTGTTATTTTTTGACATGGCTGTGGCAAAAGTTGTTAAATTTTTTAATGGTACCATTTGAATGCAAACAAAACACATGTTTCAAAACCAAAACTAAATTTTTTTTTTCGTGGGGGTTTGAATGGGAAAAAATTTTTTTTTTTGCGCCCTTGTTTCTTTTTGTTTTTTTTTTCTCCCATTCATAATGTGACCCAAAAAAACATTTAAAGGGGACATGTTTAACAGGGGCCCGCGGCAGGTTTTTTGGATCCAAAAAGATTGTAAGAGACCGGTTTCTATAAAATGTATGAAAAAGGAGACACCAAAAACTTCGGCGCGGGAAAAACGCCCCGGGGCGGCACTTTTAATGCCAAAGATTTGGGGGCCCTTCTGGGGGGTGTCAAACACATTCATTAAGGGTTAAACACATTTTTTGATTTTTTGAAAGGGGAAGCCTAGGCGAAGAACAGTTAGAACAGCCCGAAACCCGATTAAGGGGGGGCTTTCACACGGGGCCCTTTTTTGGGGCGGGTTTTTTAATGGGATTTTTTTTTTTTCAGGAAGGTACAGCCCAAACAATTTCCCGTACATTCCTGCCCCAAAAAATCGCCCGGGAAAAAGTGGTAATTAAAACCCCGGGAAATTTTCCACAATTTTTGCGGGGATTTGGGGTGCAGTAATTTTACAAGGGATTTGATTGCTGTAAACCCTTCCCTTCCCACAAAAAAAAAAACATTGAAAAACGCCCAAAAAAAAAACCGTGGGGAAAGCACCCCTGAAGATGGTGCCTGAGCCAGACTTGTCGTATTGGCACTAGACTGCACCTGTATGTATGACCTGCAGAAGAACAGGTTTATATATTCTGGCGTATTCTATACTACCTTAAAGCGACTTAGAACTGGCCTGTCAGCACCAACATTCATACATGTCACCCTTAATCATTTTATTCTAGGTATCAGTATGATTCTGGAAATGCCAAATGTATATAGTTTTCATCTTGTTTTAATTCGATGTTGGTGTTTTTTTATTTATAGCATTTACCGTTTTTGTAAAATAAGGTTATATTTGAATAGATTGGACATATGGATGCGCTATTTGGCTTTTAGAAGGCAGATTTTGGTGGGTGCCATGTTGCATTTGCAAATCCCCCAAAGTACCCGAAAAGGTGAAAGCTTCCAGAAGTCACCCCATTTTGGATTCAACACCCCCCAGGGATATCATCTAGGTGAGTATTGTGTAATTTGGGCGCACAGGTGTTCCACAGTTTTTTTTAAGCTTAGGGCCATGAAAATAAAGAAAATTAACATCTGCAATTCCGCCATTATTTTTTGGGTTTAATTTTTGCAACGTCGCCATGTGATATAAATGACAGGATAACTTTACTATGTAGGTTGATACAATTGCAATGATATAGATTTTATATAGTTTTATGTTTTGCTACTTTTACACAATAGAAATGGGTTTGTAAACAATTGCGTTTTTATGTCGTCATAGTCTGTTAGCCATAACTTTTTTATTTTTCTGTATACGGAGCTGATTATGGCTTGTTTTTTGCAGGATGAGTTGACATTTTCATTGGCACTATAATGGGGTTCATTTAACACTTTGATCTCTTTTTATCATGGTTTTTTTTTGGAGGCAGAATTAACAAAATACAGCAATCTTGGTAGTTGATAGTTTTACTCTGCTGGATGATAAGATTGTGGCGAGACCCAATTTATATTTTTTAATGTTGTAGTAGTTTAAAGAAAAACAAACAAACGTGTTTTTATTGTGTATTATTTATGTATTGCTCTCTTGTGATTGCCATAACTTTTTATTTTTTCATATACAGAGTTGTGTAAGGGCTTTTTATTTGCGGGGCAAAATGATGTTTTCATTGGCACCACTTTGACATTATAGGACTTTTTGATCTCTCTTTATTCCATTTTATGTGCAGCAGGATAAGCAAATCTGACAATTTTTTTAATTATTTTTTTTATGCCGTTTACCGTATGGGTAAAGTAACAAGACAGATGTATAGGGTAGGTTGTTACGCACGTGGCTATACTAAGCATGCACTTTTATTTTGGATCTTTTTTGGGGTGATTGGTATTTGTAATGGATAAATGGCGGTGTGTATTTTTTATTTTTTACACTTTTACATTTTATTTATTTATTTTTTCACTTGTCACACTATTGCACTATACTCAATGATCATTAGATTGCTGGTATAACTCATTGCAGCATGTCTATGTCTATGCTGTAGTGTATTATACCAACTGTTAATCATCCTCCTCCCCCTGGCAGAGCCTGGCAAAATGACGTCAGACAATCCTGAGTTGTTGTGGCAGCCACCGGAATCCCGCAATTTTGTGGCTGGGCTTCCGATGGCGGACAGAGGGAGCTTTCTCCCTCTGTCATAACTCCTTAGCAGCTGCAATCACTATTTGCGGCAGCTAAGGGTTTTAAACCCCGTCGGGAAAACAGAGTTATCTCCGTTCTCGATATAAGGCAGGAAACCCGGCATCAATCACCCCCCGGGATCCCACTTTGGCGATTGTGCCCTGTGCCCGCACGGTCTCCATGACATTCCGGTTTTTCATAGTGTTTTTAAAGGGCGGTGCACTTTAAAAGTTAGGAAAACGGGAAAAACATATGTTGAGAAAAAAGGGTTAAAAAATTAAACGTTTTTCTTTTGGTTTTTTTGGGTTCCCCCCAAAAAAGGTTTCAAGAAGCCTTGCCCTTTTTTAGAAAAGGAAAAATGGGCTAATGGTTCAAAAATTTTTAAAGGAACTGTCAAGTTGGGCCCAAAGGAAAGCCTGATTTTAAAGGGGGGGAGTTTCCCAAGGCCCAAAGTTGTTGGCCTGTCCCAGGATCAGAGTTTGGTTTTAAACATTTGCTGGGTTTGTGTGAGTTTTCTTTTAAACTTTGATTTTACTTCATTTCTAAAAGAACTATAGGTATTAAAAGGCCCGGACTTTAGTTTTCCAGCAGGCCCCAATGACCTGAAGCGGAAGTCTGGTTTGGCAAAGAAATGGTTCTTTTGTTAATGAATTAGAGTTGCGGTTTGGGCCTCCACAGTCCCCAGACCTAAAACCCAAATCGAATATTTGTGGATGGGTTTGAAAAAAAAAGCGAAATATATCCCCAAGTGCTCGCCAGTATACCCCAAAACTTTGGGGAACGTGTAGAAGGGGCCCTGGGATCGATTTGGGTCTAGACAGGGTTGAATTTTGACCCAGAGCCCAAAAGGATTCGACCGTTTTAAAAAGAAAGGGTGTTTTTTCAAAATACTAATAAAAAAAAATTAAAAAATTTGAAACTTCATATTTTGGGAGCAAAAAAAAGGTAAAATGTAGAAAAAAAACCCTTAAAAAAAGAATTTTGCAGAGCAAAGATATGTTTAAATTGATGTTTGAGATAGCCAAGAGGGTTTGGGGTCAAAAATGTTGGTAGTTTCAGGGTTAAAGATGTAGTGGAGGGTGAGATGTGGGCCTGAAAAAAAAAAATTTAAAAATACATTTTACCCTTTTGCTTGGAACTTTTTGGTGACCCCTCACAAAGTAGGTATATAAGTGTCCCCTCAGTAAGTAGGTATATAGGTGACCCCAAATAGGTAGGCATATAGGTGACTTCCCTAGTAGATAGGAAAATTCGGAAAACCCCCAAAGTAGGAAATATAGGTGCCCCTCAGTGGGGTTGGTTGAAAGGTTTCCCCCTTCATTTGGTAGGTTTACAGGTGCCCCCCATTTGGTGGGCCAGGTGCCCCCCTCGTAGATGGATAAACAGGGGATCCCAAATTTAAATAAGTATTTGGTGACCTCAAATTTTGGTAAGTATATAGGTGACTCCTCAGTAGTTTCCAAATAAAACCCCATGTTTTGTACCCCAAACCAAAAGCTGGGGGCCCCAACTGGGGTTTTTAACCTGTGGGCCGTCCAAGCCCCCCCCCTATTTTTTGGGTTTAGTGAAAAACCCCTCCTAAATGTGCTTTTAAAAAAAAAACACCACTGTTAGTAAACGGGCCTTATTGCCCCAGAGGGAGCAAATTAAAGTTCAGCTGCCCCATTCAGATTTTGGGGGGTTTAATACCATTTTTAAAATTTATTTTGGGCCGCAGTGGGATTGATTTAAATCAAAAAAAACTTTGGGATTTAAATCAAAAATTTAAATCACGTTTTAAAATTCCTAGTCAGTAAGGCGTGTTTTAAAATCAAAGTTTCTACCAAAAACTAGTTTTGCTTTTTTTAAAATTGCAATTTGATGAAGTTTTTTAAAATCACTTTTTATATTACTTTTTTCTCTCCAGTTTAAGGGTTTAATTTCATTCATTTTTTGGACCCACTGTTTGTTGTACTTGGAAGGAGAAAAAAAATTTCCTGACCTTAAAAACAATTTAAAAGATTTTTTTAAACTGAAAAAATTAACAACATTACGCTTTAAGTTATTTGCTTAAACAAAATTCCAGTTTTTAAAATAATTTGGAAAAACAAAATATATATATTTTTTTGAAAATTAGATGTCAGCCCAGCCGACAAATGAAAATTAAATACTACTGCCCCTTTGCTGTCCTATGTAGAAAAATTTGGGCGTTTCTTCATCTTCATCTTTTTCTTTGTTCCTTTTCAAAAATCTGGAAAAAAAAAACAAGCTTTCCTGCTTTTTTTGGGCCCCTTCCGATTTCTCAATTTAGAATGAATGGTAAAAAGGGAAGGAAAATATTCTTTCCGCCTGCGGGAAGAAGTACTGCTTTTGGGAAAGTTAAAACCCTTATTTAAACCCAGTCTCTTAAAACCAAGGGGCTTTAAGTGACTTCCCCAGTTTACTGGTGTGCCTTCCCTTTAAAAAATTTTCTTCAGCAAACATATTTTTTTGGGAATTTTTTCCCCCCTTAGCTCTGAAGTTTTTAAATATTTGGATAAAGATGGATGTTTGCTGGAAAACCCCTGTCTTAGCTAATTTCCTTTCCCAGCACTTGGGTTTTTGACCCTGATATTGGTTTTTGAAAATTTATTTCCCAAAAAAAATGGCTGGGGTCGTGTTGCCCCAATTCGTTTTTTTAAATGCTTGAAATTTTTTAATTCTGTCCTTGTGTAGTTTTTTTTTTTAAGTGTTCACTCATTTCCCTTTCCCAAAATTTCAACAGCAATCCCAATAAAACAGCTTTTTTTTCTGTTTTTTTTTTAAAAGCTTGAGAGTTGGGTTTCGGAAAGTCGCATATGTTCAACTTTCTCTTAAGCCCAATGTTGGGGTTTTTGGGGCCGTGAAATTTGAAATTCTAAAATTATCCCCGTTTTTTCTTCCAAAAAGTGTCATCAAAATTAGGCCATTTTTTTGATTATGCCCCAAAACAGTCACCCCAGAGTTCCATCTAAATCTTGTGGGGCGTTAGTTTGGGTTTCCCCAACCCACCCTTTTTCAGAGTGCTGCAGCAAAATGATTATTACGGAAGTTTTTTGAAATTTTAAAAACAACATTAGCCTTTATTTCGGGAAAACACTTAAGTTTTTGGGGCAAAGGGAGGTGCAGAAAATGAGCCTGAAACCATATGTTTTTAGCAGTTTTGTTTTCCCCTCCCTGCTCTTTAAATCTCTTTCATCTTGGAACATTTGCAGCATTTTTTCAGTAACCAAAATGCGTACTAAAACATTTGAATTTTTGTTCCACTTGTCGTTAAGTTTTTCTGCCCTTTTGTAAGTATTCTCCCTGTGTGGCTTTTCCTGACGTTTCTTTTTTTTTGGGTTTGTCCCAAGGAGACTTTACCTTTTTTCTGTTTTTTTTAAAAGGACATAAAAAATAGGATCTTGGGGAAAATTTAAACCCCAAACCCATAAATTTAATTTTGGTTAATTTTTTTCCCCTCCAGAGCGGGTTGAAACAGTGCTCATTTTTCTGTCAAAACTTTTTTTCCAGCAGTTTCCCTGAAAACTCAGCTTGCGGGGTTTGGAATGAACCCTGGTTTTCAAGTGACTAAACCTTTAATGACGGGGGGTTTCTCAGTCAGACGGAAAAGAGGTTCGTTGCATAAATAAACGGGCCCAAATTTTTTTCATAAATTCAAATTTTTTTCCCAAATTTTGAAAGTTTTTCAAAAAACCTATCTAGGGTGGTTCCAGGGGGAAAAGGGTTTTTTTTCTTCCTTTTGGGGGGTTTGGTGATTTGTGGCTTTTGGGCTGTCTGATGATGATGTTTGTTTGAAAATGAACCCTTATCCTGGAGGGTAACTTAAAATTTGGTAAAACAGGATAGGGTGATCTTGGAGGTGGATATTTTTCCAGAACCCATAAATTTCCCTAAAAAAAAAAAGTAAAAGGGCTTTTTATTTTATTGTTTATCACTTTTGCTTATTTGTACAAAAACCACATCACTCCCCCAAAAAGGAATATTTTTTTTCTTAATCATAACTGTCCCAAAGGGCCCTTTTCAGGCCCCCCCCCCAAGTAATAATATGAAATATAATTTTTCTCACACAGGGCAGTTCAGTTTTTAGAAATAGGTTTCAAAAAAAAATGTTTCCCAAAACCTGAAGTCCTGTCTGTTCAGAAGTGTTTCTTTGGTAATCTTCCTCACCGAACTTCCCCATGATTTTGGGCCTCTTTCCCGCGCCCCCGGGGGCCTTGCTTCTCTTTGTTGAAATCGTTTGCTTTTTTGCACGTTTGTGCCTTCCCGATAGGCGAAGGAGCTTCATTAAAATTTTCCCAAAAAGGGGCTCTTTTCCCGGGCCCGCTGCCCTTATAAGGAAAGAATGTTTAAACCCCAGATCGTACACACAACGATCCAGACTTGGGCGTTGGGCTTTGCTGCAGTATTGTGCTAAAAGTTTCAATTTCATTTTTTGTCTGCTTGCCCCTTTCCCCCTCCTCAAAACTTAGATTCACATTCTTTTGTGTTGTGCAGATTATTCCCTCCAAAAAAAATCAGAAACTATTTTCTAACTTCTTGGGCTTGGGAATGAAGGGGGGTTTATTTGTTTTCATGGTTTGTAGAACAATAGGATTAAGGTTTTTTCTCAAATTGTTTTTGTTGTAACATTTTTGCTGGAAAAGAAAGGGTGGACCTCGCGGAGTCCCCAAATTTAGTTTTGGGAACTGCGTTTGTAAAACGGCGTCTGTGGGTTTTTTATTGGAGAGAAAAATGCCCATAATTCCCACAGAAACCTCGGAAAAGGGATGGGCAAATTGGTTTTAATGTTACACATAACCCGCCTTTTTTTCTACGAGTTAAACAAATTTCCCCTTTATCTATGATGGAAAAAAACCCTTTGGATGGTAAAATATTTTCCTCAAAAAGCCAAATTTATTGAAAAAAATTCCCATTTTAAACTAAAAAATCCGATTAAAATATAAAAATACGATTTTTAGATTTTTTTTTTAAAAAAAAAAACCCTTGATTTTTAAACCACCCCGGTTTTTCAGTACCCTTTTGGGGCCTTGGGCTCCCCTTCTGGGCCCGAGGGGGCCCTAACTGAATTTTATAAATTTTTAAAGCAGATTTGGAAACCCCCATTGTGTTTGGCAATGATGAGTTGGGACACCAGATACTGTGCCTTATACAATTTCAAAAAATGAGTTTTCCCGTCACATTTTTTTTTAAAATTTTATTATCTTTTCATGGGGGCAACATGAAGATTTGACACTTTGATACAATGTAAAATTGTCATTGTTTCGCTTGAAATAGTGTACATTTGGTCTGAACTCAAAAAAAACTCAAAAAGACAAACCTTTAATTAAACCTTTCACCGCTGTCAACAAAAGTAAAATAACCCGTAAGGGGAAAATGGGAAAAAATTTTGCCCAAATGTCAGTTTTTTTGTGTGGCCCCTTTTTTTTCCGCACTTTTTAAAATCTCTTGGGCATGGGGTTTTTTGAGAGCTTCAAAGGGGTTTCGGGACTATAAACATTTTTCCAGGTTTTCATGATGGGGGTGGTGGATGTTGATGACCTTGTAATCCCCATCTTCCGTTTGAGGATGCTCCCTAGGGTTTGGTCGGAAAAAAAGGGTTTTACCCGTCCCGCAACCCTTTTCCCTCCCTTTTTTTTTAGCAAGGGAGTGGTTACGGAGGTGTGTTTTGGGGGCACAAACTTTTTGCCCAGTTTTGAAGGGAGGGGGTCATGCTTTGCTTCACTATGTCACGTCTGTTTGGGATTCATGGGTTTCCCCAATGGGACTGCAGTCCCCACGTGGGGAGGGATGAGCAAACCCCCCAAACCCCTGACACTCCCCACAAAGCTTGACTGTAGGCAAGGGGCCACTTGTCTTTGTTTCTCCTCCTGGTGTGCCCCCATGCTTGACACCAAAATTTAACAAATAGGGTTTTTTCTTGGTCTCATCAAAACCATAGGACTGGTTTCCCGTAACCAAGTCCGTTTTGCTTATCTTCAGCAAAATGTTGGGGTTTTTTTCTTGTGCATCATCTTTAGAAGAGGTTTTTTTCTGGGACGATAGCCCTGCGACCCCAAATTTTCAGTGTGGGAGCGTACGGTTGAGCCTAACAGGCTGAACCCTTTAACCTCTGAAGGGAATCTTTTGGGGAAGTCGAAAGTTATTTTGAAAAAAACCCAAACTCTGGATATGGGGCGTGAGCACTGCGGGCAAACGTTTTTTGGGGCGATCATGGTGAGGGTTGTTCTTATGGAAAAATATCCCTTTTTAAAATGCTGCATGGTTTGGCCCCTGTGCTGCAAATCAGTTTCAGGTTTTTTGCCAAAACTTCTTATAGCCTAGACCTCTTTTATGTAGTTTATAGAAAAGTTTTAATTGGGGCTAGAGTGCAAAAAACGAGGACCAAACTTATAAAGGGAATGGAGCATCCCTTTTTTTTTGAGGGGGTTTGTAGATTTTTAAAAATTTTTTTGCTTGAGAAAGACGGCTTTGGGGGGGGGAAAGAAATTTAAATTTAAATTTAAATTTTATAAAAAATATTAAAGGGGGCCCCTTTTTAAAAAAATATGGTTAAAAAGCTATTTTTATGTTAAAAACCCCCTCAAAAGGGCAAAGGGGAAATTCCCTTTGGTAGAGAAAAAAGGATTCACTCTCCCGAGGAGGGAAAAAACTTTTTCAATGGGAAGAACTTTTTAAAACTGTGGAAAGCCTGCCTGAGGAGCGGGGCTTTAGCAGGAACGTTGGGAGTTTTTAAAAATGGTTCGGAAAAAAAACCCGAAAAAATAAAAACTATTTAAAGGGGTACGTGCTTGTAAAATTCGGAAACCCGGCTGGGGGCGGTTCTGTGGTCAGAGATGGGGTCTCCACTGGAGCAGTTTTGGTTTTTTGCCCTTTGGGTTCGGGTATTAACCGTGGGGAGGGGTGGGCTTAAAAAACCTTGTCTCCCTCTCTTCAACAACCTTTTTTCCCATCCTTGGTTGAACTTGGGTGGGCAATTTTCTTTTTTCAACCCTAAAAGCTATTTTTAACCAAAATTTTTTTCAGATCCCCAGGGTAGGGTTTTTTGTCATGAAGTGCCGGTCAAAATTCTAGTCACCATGTGGGGGCGGTAAAACCCAAAATTTTAAAAACACCTGTCTCCCGGGGCCAAAACCTAAAATCCCCGTAAAACTAAGGAGTTACATAACCCTGGAGGGGTTTAAAAAAAAAAAGGGGGGAAATTGGGCACAAAATTTTTTTATTTTAAATTTTGGGGGGTGTACTAAATTTTGTTGTCAGCGGCTTAGACATTTTGAAATTTTGTATTGCCCTTATTTTGAAGGCAAAACCAGATTTTTCACTGTCTACTTTTCTGAATACTTTACATTGTATCAAAATGTCATATCTTTTAGTGTTGGGGCCTGAAAAAATATAATATTTATTTACAAAAAAAAGAGGGGGTTTTACTGATTTTGTGGGACAATGTATTTATGTAAAGTAATTTATGTTTTTGTCAATTTTTTTGGCAAAGGGCCCCAAGTGTTTTAGGATGGCCGAATTTCTCAAATATTTTGGTTCGGGC
>JAODAL010081271.1:0-11961 GCA_025379985.1 Phyllomedusa bahiana | reverse complement strand
GATTTTTTAAAAGGGTTATTTGATGAGGAGGGGGCTGGTCTGTGATATATAGGGTTATAATAGGGGGGAAGGGACTGGCTTGTGATATATGGGGGTTTATGCAGGGGCGCCCTGGCTGTCTTGCCCGGGGGGCTGGGGCCCCAATAAAAACCCCCTGTGCCCCGAACCCCCCCGGGGTTCCAGGCCGCTCCCCATGGGCCTGGAGCCCGCTGCCCTGCGTTTACTGTGCGCCCCGCTGGAAACGCCCAAAAAAACTGCGGGTTCTGGGAGCGGGGAAGCAAGCGCTCCCTGCCCCGCAGACAGTGTCGGACCGTCCTGGGTCCGCACAGCGGGGCTGCGCCGGGTCCTCTTGCGCTGAGGACCCGGGCGGCCCCGTGCGGCCAGTGGAGCGGGGGCGTGTAATGCCCTCATCACGGCGCTGCCCTCGGGCGCACAGCGCTACACGTGCGCCCGAGGAGCTCCCGGAGGCGCGGATAAAAGGGGACGGAGCGCGCTCGCCGGGGTGCTAAGGTGGTTTTTAATGTTGTTATTTTTTATAGCGTTTACCTCCTGTGTGCCCCTATTTACGCTGTGGCCCTATAACGTCAGGCCCCATATACTGCCTGTGGCCCCTATCCCGCCCTGTCCCCCCTAACCTGCCTGTGGCCCCCTAACCTCCCTGTGGCCCCCTATATACGCCTCAGGCCCCTATACTGCCTCAGTCCCCCCATTTACCTGCCTCAGCCCCCCCCTTTTAAACCTCCCTGTGGCCCCAACCCGCCCTGGGGCCCCCATAACCTGTCTGTGGCCCCCTATACCTCCCTGGGGCCCCCATATCATATCCCTGCTTGAGAGGGGCCCTATATTATATACCGGCCTGAATTGACCCATATCTATTACCTGCCAATTAGGGGACCTTACCCCTCCCTAACTGGGGGGACTTATATCCCTTAATTAAAAGGGATTTGTGGAAAGGAGGTTTCAAAGATTTTTGTTCCAAACTGCGGGGACGATATTGGCCGGGAAAAATAGCAGGCCCGGATGACCTTTGGGGCAAAAAGGGCATTTCCCCGGCGGGCCGTAGGTCCGGGCGCAGGGGGCCCGGATCGCCAGGGGGGGAGGACGGTGTTCCCCCCCCCCCCCCCCCCCGGCGGGACCCGGGTGCGGTCTGTGGGCGCTACGGGGCCCCGCAATGGTTTCGCATAGCAAACCCCCGGACCCCTGTGGGGGGGCCGACAGGCCCCCCCTGCCCACGGCTCATGGCCGGGTCACCGCCCCAGCCATGCAGCTTTCCACGGCCGCCCTGCCCGCGCGGTGAAAAGCACGGCCGAGGCTGAACATTGGGATCTATGATCCCGTTGTTCAGCCCCCGGAGGCCCGGGGGGGCAGGCGCCGATGTAAGATCAATCGCGCCCCTTGCTCCGGGGCCCCCGCATCTGCGTGAGCGGCCACCGGCCCCAGAGTGAAGAGGACGGGCAGGGGGTGCCCCGGGTGAGAAATTATTTTTTTATTTTTTTTTAACCCTCTTTTTGTCCCTGGCTCCCTATACTCCCCCCTCCCGGGTTTTTTATACGCCCTGCCCTGGCTGCCTAACTCCCTGCCGCCTATCGCCCCTCCCCCGGCTATATACTGCCCTGCCCGGGTGCCTATCTCCCCCTCCCCTGGCTTATCTGCCCCTCCCCCTCCCCCTGCCCTGGCTTTTTACTCCCCTGCCCTGGCTGCCTATACTGCCCCTGCCCGGGTATATACTGCACCTGCCCTGCCTGGCTATATACTCCCCCTGCCCGGTGCCCTATACTGCCCCTGCCCTGGCTATATACTGCCCCTGCCCTGCCCTCCCTGGTATATATGCCCTGCCTGGTGCCTATACTGCCCCTGCCCTGGCTGTATACTGCCCCTCCCTGGCCTAAAAATTTCCCCCTGCCTGGCTATATCTGCCCCTCCCTGGCTTATATGCCCCCCCGGGTCCTTGCCCCTTTTTTTACTCCCCCTGCCCTCGGGGCCAAACTGCCCCTGCCCTGGATAATCGCCCCCTGCCTTTGGGGCTGCCTATACGCCCCTCCCCTGGTATATACTGCCCTGCCCGGGCTGCCTATATGCCCCTCCCCGGCGTATATCCCCCTGCCCTGGCTTTATACTGCCCCTGCCTGGCTGCTATACCCCCTGCCCGGGCTGCTTTATACTGCCCCGCCCTGGCTGTTTTAAACTGCCCCTCCCCGGGGCTATACTGCCCTCCTGGAAAATTTACTGCCCCCTCCCCTGGCTGCCTATACCCCCCTGCCCTCCCCTTTGGCTGCCTTACTCCCCCCTGCCCTGGCTTTTTAATGCCCCTGCCCTGGCTATTACTGCCCCCCCCCCTGGCTGCCTATAATGCCCTGCCCGGGATTTACTCCCCCTGCCTGGTTTAAAAATCCCCAGGGAATTTTTGCCCTGGGGGGCCCTAAAATGCCTCCCTGGCTATATACTGGCCCCTCCCCTGGCGCCTTTAAATAGCCCTTCCCTGGCTTATACTGCCCCGCCCTGGGCCTTAATACCCCTTTCCCTGGTATTACTGCCCGCCCGGGCTCCCTTAAAATGCCTCCCCGGGCAATAAATGCCTCCCCTGGTGCTTTAATAAGCCCTGCCCGGGCTTTATACCCCCCTCCCCTGGCTGCCTATAATGCCCTGCCCGGGGCTTTATTAACTCCCCCTGCCCGGGCTGCCTATAATCCCCCTTTCCCCTGGCAAATATATGCCCCTCCCCGGGCGCCTATATCCCCCTCCCCCCTGGCTATAAATGCCCCTGCCCGGCCCCCTATAATAGCCCTCCCTGGCTATATACTGCCCCTCCCCTGGCTTGGCCCTTTTAATACCCTGCCCTGGCTATATATCCCTGCCCTGGCACTATACCCTCCCGGCTATATATCCCCCGGGCCCCAAAAGTGCCTTTAAACAAAACCCTGCCCTGGCTATTATTCCTTTTGGCAACCCTGGGCAAACCCTTTGCCCCTTCCCGGGCTAATGATGCCCTGCCCTGGCTCCCTATCCCTTGGCCCTTTTGGGGCTATATGATGCCCTGCCCGGGCACTTTCCCTGCCCTGGCTATTTACCCTGCCTGGTCCTTTTCCCCTCCCCGGGCTATGTTCCCTCCCCTGGAAATAAATCCCTGCCCTGGCTACTTTTCCCTGCCCTGGCTATATGATGCCCTGCCCTGGAAATTATGCCTCCCTGGCCCTTTTATGGCCCTGCCCTGGCAAAGGGCCCTGCCTGGCTATATATGCCCTGCCCTGGTACCAAAACCCCCCCCTGGTTATAGATGCCCGCCCTGGGATACCTATCCCCTCCCCTGGTATATGATGCCCTGCCCGGGCTCTTCCCTGGGTTTGGCCCCCCCTGGCATATGATCCCCTGCCCTGGCTACCTACCCCCTGCCCTGGTATATGATCCCTGCCCTGGCTATAACCCTTTTTGCCTGGCTCCTATGCCCCCCCTGGCTAAACCCCCATATTCCCTTTTGGCTATATACCCTCCCCTGGCTCCTATACCCCCCCTGGTATTGTGCCCCCCCTGGCTACCATCCCTCCCTGGCTATTGATGCCCTGCCTGTTAATTCCCTTATTGACCCTGCCCTGGCTATATTGCCCTGCCTGGCCCCCCCCCCAAAACCCCCCCTTTAATACCTTGCCCTTTATAGTGCCCTCCCCTTTTTGGCCCCCCCTGGCTATATCCCTGCCCTGCTATATACCCTCCCGGCTTTTTGCCTCCCGGTAAAAACCCCCCCCGGTCCTATCCCCTCCCCCTGGCTTTTGGCCCTTTTAACCCTGCCCGGGCTATATACCCTGCCCGGCTGCCTTATCCTGCCCTGGCTCCCCAAAACCCTTCCTATACCTGTCCTCCGCCTTATACTGTCCCTGTCCCTTAACTGTCCCGGCTCCCTGTATCTGCCCGGGCTGCCTGATCTGCCCCGGGCTGCCTGCTACTGGCCCTGCCTGCCTGAAAAACTGGCCTGCCTGCCTAATACTGGCCCTGCCTGCCTAATGGGGGCCCCTCCCTTTTTTTACATGCCACTTATCTGACATTTTTAATTTCAAATTTTTTTAGGGTCTAAAACGCTGTTTGGGGGAAATTGATGGAAAGTGCGGAAGGAGAGGAGTCTAAGATGTATTTTTTGTAAATTTACGGGGACGAGTGTGCCACTAAAGAAGACATTGATGCTGTACCGGAAAAAGAGAAAGAAAGGGAAGGGAACGTCATCAGAGAAGATGCATGGAGGTTTGGGCCAGAAGAAAAAAAAAGGAAAGAGAACAACTCCCATCAGATGAGTCTCCTGTGAGCTCTGCTGTCAGGGGAAGTTTAATTCTGTGTTGGTAAATCTGTTTCATGTGATGGTGCCCTGACAAATGGTGATGTGTTTGGGGGTTTGTGGGTTATTTTGGGGTTATGTATGTCAGTTGGGTTTGCCCCCAATTGAAAAAGGCCACCTGACTCTGGGATGGGGGGTTTCTTTGCCCCATGTTTTCTTCTTGCTTTGTTAGGGGGCTCTCACCGGCGGTTTTGGTGATTTTTTGATGCCTTTTTTTTGTGGAGAAATTTTCACATTAACTGCTCTCCCCTTTTCTGCACAAAACCCCCCAAAAACCCAAAAAAAATGCACCAAAAAACGCTTCCGGTGAAAGCAGCTTAATAGTGGTTTATTTTAGAAAGTGGGCGAGGTGGAGAACAAGGGGGAAATTTTTTAAGCGGATATTGTAGTGGGTGCTGGGGGCTTAGGGGCCGGGGCTGATTTTTACCCCAGCCCGGGCCCCTGGCAATCACATAAAGGGTGTGAACCGGATGGAGAAGAAAAAGGAAAGTAAAACACGCTGACAGAAATGTGTCTCCGGTGAGTCACAAAATGTAACTGCATTGTAATCCTTATATTTCTGAGGTACAACAACTAGTATTCCCAAAATTGGTCCTGTATGGCGGTGGTTATGTAAAAAAGACCTGTGTACAGCTGATGTCACATGGGGGGGTGTGTTCGTAGGTCTGGCAGGATTTTTGGTCCTTTGTATAATAGTTTTGGGACTTGGTTTTGTAGGAGTTTTTTTTTAGTAAAATCATTTGTCCGGTTTTTTGCCCCCTGTAGGGGTATGTTTTTTGGGGACTGTTAGGGGGATTTCACGGGGCATCGGAGGGGGGGGGTTTTGGAAAAAGTAATTTTTTTGGTATTTTCTTTTTTGCGTGATGTGAGCGGTATATAGATATATGGTCTCTTGTGGAATATCTGAAAATTAGTGACAGGAAAAGAAAGGGTTTTTTTCTGTAAAAACAATCCCCCAGTTAACAAAGGGGTGAAAAAAAGCCGTGGAACCCGCCCTACTGAGCAAAACAAAAGGGCCCGGGCCCCGGGTGTTTTTTGGACCCTAGCAACGCCCTGGTTTTTGATAGGAAGAGGGTGAGCTCTGTGATATATAGGGTTATAGATAGAGGGAGGGGGAGGGAGCAGTGACCCGTGATATATAGGTTATAGATAGAGGGGAAAGCTGACTTTTGGGATTTTAGGGTTATAGAAGAGGGGGGGGCGAGCTTGGATATAAGGGTTATATGATAGAAGAATGAGCTCTGGGAATATAGGGTTATATGATAGAAGGGTGAAAGTTTTTGGTGAGCTCTGTGATATATAGGGTTTAAATGTAGAAAAAAGGAGGGGAAAAGCTGAGCTCGGGGTATTAGGGGTTATGATAGAAGAAGGAGCTGAGCTCTGTGATATATAAGGTTATATTTTATAGAGGAGGGAAGCTGACTTGTGGGGAAAAAATAAAAGGGTTACAAGAGAGGAGAGAAAATGGTCTGTGGTAATATAGGGGTTTAATAATAAGAAGGAAAGAAGCTCTGTGATATGTAGGGAATATTGATAGAAGGGAGAGAAGGAGTTCTTTTGTATATGGGTTATATGATGAGGAGCTGAGCTCTGATTATAGGGTTATATGTAGGGAGAGAAACTGAGTCTGATATTAAGTTATATGATAGAGGGAGAAATGATTTCTAGTATATATAATTATATGGTGGGAGAGGAGCGAGTCTGTGATATATAGGGTTTTTTGATAGAGGGGAGGAGCGAAATCTGTGATTTTATAGGGTTAATGATAGAGGAGAGGAGCTGAGCCTTTGATATTTAAAAGGGTTTAGTAGAGGAGAGAGTTTTAGCTTTGTTTTATTAAAAGGTTATATGATAGAGGGGAGGAGCGAGCTCTGTGATAATAGGTTTTTTATGTAGAGGAGAGGAGCTGAGCCCCGTGATTATAGAGGGTTTTAAAGGTAGAGGAGAGGGGCGAGCTCTGTGAAATTTAGGGTTAAATTGATAGGGGAGAGAAGTTTGAGCTCTGTGATATAAGAGTTTATGTTTGAGGAGAGGAGCGAGCTCTGTGATATATAGGGTTTATATAGAGGAGAGGGTGGTTCTCTATCATGTTTTTGTTCTGTATTGACACCACCAAAGGGGGGGTTTCCCATCTCAGACATCTTGGCATATTGATCTAAAGGTGTGGGTCTCGCCTTTTGACCGGCACCTGTTTTTTGAGAACGGGCCCCCCGAACGTCGTGGAAAGAAAGGGGAAATGTCACAAAAGCCCGCCTACGTGCGCTCGCTGCACTTGGAACTAGGTAAACGGAATGGAGAGTAGCGTGCGAGTACGACCTATTCTGTTTTTCTAAGACTTTTAAGGGCCCTTCTAAGATAGGACAGTTCCACCCTCATCCTATCGATAGCCATAATTTGAGATGGGAACATGTCTTTAAAAAGGGGGTTTTCCACCTTTTCCTTTTTAGCCCCAGTGTGATGCGGAGTCTGGGGGGAAATAAAAACAAAATTCCCCCAATGCTCCCCCCGAACTCCCTTTTATACCAGCCCATGCGCCCCCGGCCTCTCCCCGGGTTTTTCCTTTTTAAATCTCGGATAAGGAACGTCTCTGCTGCGCCCTGATTGGCTACAGGGGGCACATGACTGCCCGATGCAGCATTCGGAAGTCAAGGCTCCCCAAACAGTGAAACGGGCGTGACCCAAAAGCGCCTTGATTTTCAATTTCAGCTTTTGCCGGGCGACACAAAGATGAAGACCCAAAAGGCGGCGCATGCTGGGGAAAGAACATCACAGGGATATTGTTTTGTTTTTTGTTTTTTCCCCCGTTTTGCACCCCTATTGCAAGCTTAAAAAAAGGGAAATGGGAAAACCCCCCCTGACCTCTAAGTTGCATACAGTTTGGGCCTATGGCTTTTAATGTAAATGCGGCCTGGGTCCAGGCAAGCACCATGACGTCCACAGAGAACTTCATGCGGCATCATCATCCTTAGAACCCCCGGGTATGGTTTCCCCCTTTTTGGTCCTCTTGTCGGACCTGTCACTTTTTGTACTGAGGGGAGCCCCAAGTGCTTCAGATTAGATTTCAGCCTTTCTAAGCTTGAGGTTGGAGCCATGTCAGTTTTTTTTTTCATTTGGGGTGACCTTCTTAGGTTTCACACCTCAGGAAAATTTCCCTAGATTATTACAACTCCATGCACCATTTGTACATTGAAGATGACCGATATCACCCCCAAAGGAGGCGGTTAGTGTCCCGCCATTTTTCCCATAGTGATCCCTCATTACGCAAAAAGGGTCATTAAGTAAAGAGGTTTTATCCTAATTCATCCCGGATGGTGGCCAGTGTTTGCTGCACTATGGCACTTTATGACTAGCTTTTTATCTTATTCAGTGGTTACATTGAGGGTGTGCCCTCAAGATTCTTGCTCTCTTATAGTAATTTTTGCTATGGGGCCCCAGAATGCCCGGTTACAACCCCACATTACACATTTTACAAAAAAATACAACAGAGATCAGCAAATCAAGGGGATATTGGGATTTTGCACAAATTTTAATTTGCGTGGCGAATTTTGTTGCTGTTTTTATGTTTTTTTTTTTTTTTTTTTGCTTAAAGGGGTTTTCGGGGGAAACGAAGAAAACAAATAGTAAACAATGTCAAAATTGAAAAAAACCCCTAATAACTTTAATTTTAAGAAACCCCGCTCGTTTTGTCTTGGGCCGAGGAACAAAATGGCCGCCAGGCCCTTCCTCGCAAAAACCTACGGGAAAGTAGGACCCCACTCGGAGAATTTGGTTTTTCTGACGACATCACTGAGCTGAACTACAGACTTTGGTAAAAGGGGATGGCAAACATAGTCCAAAACAGTCTACGTTTGCTCATAGATTACAAAGGCTCCGCCAGGTGTGTGCCGGATACCTTTTTTAAGCTGTCTCGCTGGTCCACGGACAAGGCCAGGGATTGAAAGGGGATATGGCTGATCGAAATTTCAGTTTGGTAGAGAGTGAGAGGTAAAGGTATTTGGGCCCTAGAAAAAATATTTGTTTTCTGAAACCCCAAAAACTTTTTTTTTTTTTTTTTTAAATGAGCAAAAAGGTGCACATGGTGTGGCGCAATATAATACACATTCCGATATCAGCAGCCCCCAAAAAAACAAAAAAAAGTATCAAAAGGCACATAGGAATTTTGGAAAAAAGCTTTTTCTGCTACTTCGAATACAGAAACATTTTTAGGTTTTATTCACATTTTTGATCAAAACGCTTCAGCCCACCCCCCCAATCAGCAAGGGCGACCCAATAGGGTGGGAGCCTACACACTTACCCCTTTTTGGCCTGTTCAGCCTCCAACTTCAGGGAAAAAAAGCTCCAGCACAAGGCGCTGCATTGATTAAAAAAACCTGTGAAGGTGGGGTTTTGTAGGTTCCCATCTGTGTTGAGGTCGTCTTGCTGATTGGGAGGTGGGCCCCAAGCAGTTTTTTTATCAAAAAAAGTGAACTAAAACCTCAAAAATTTTTCATGTTTTCTAATAGGAAATGTTTTTCCAAAATTCCTACGTCCTTTTGTAGTTTCTTTAGTTTAGCATGCTGCTGATATTGGAATGTGTATGATTTGTGCCACACTATGTCCCCTATGTTCTTTTTTTTAAAAAAAAAAAAGTTTTTGGATGTGCAGAGCCAAAATATTGTTTTCTAGCTGTCTGTTGGGGGAGGGGCTGTTCCTCTTTGGTTTTTGCATCCACCCCCTTCAGGGTTTTTTAAAACAATGCAGAGTCCCCTTGTAGCGGGAGTTTTCCCTTTCCCTGAAGTGTAAAGGGTTAACGGGGCCTAAAAGGGGTTCGTTAATGTGGTTTCCCCACCTGTTTTGAGGTCCCCTGCTGATTGGGAGGTGGGTTAGAGGGGTTTTGCCAAGAATGATTTCTTACCTAACAGGCTGATACTTTCCCTTTTGAGGCCCGAAAAAAGGGTTTGTTTCTGTGTTTAAAAAACAAGTACCTCCTTGTGATGTCATCACCCACCTCCCATGCCTTTCCCTATACTAGTTCGTGTTGCACAAACATTGTTTTGTAATCCCAAAAGGGAGAACTGTATTGTGCAAAAGCTATATGAGTTTTTTTTCTCCCTCTTATTTGCTCAGGAGAGAAGATAAGCTCAGCAGGCACCCTTCTTTCATTCCTTTAGGAAGGGGCTGCTGGGTTTGAGGGAGGGGGGTGAGCAGGGAGATCTGCATGTTTTTAAAAGATAATTCATTAAAGCAGTATTCGTATACAAAAACACAGGATCTTTTCCCCAGTTCCCTTTTTAAAGCTCTTTCATGTTCCCTGCATCAATAAAAAAGTGCAAAAACGCAAAACGCTCCCGTCAGCCCTGGTCGTGCTAATGTATCTTCAGGAAAACCCAAAGGGGTTTAAGTCAGGCTGTAATCCCAAGGGCTTCATATTTTGATCATATATTTGAAAAGTGATTAAAATTTCCCTTTTTTGGGGGGTCCCCAAAGTTAACATTGATCGTGGCAAAAACCCCCTTTAAGCAGTTTTGATTAAAAATGTGAACTAAGAACCTCAAATATTTTTCATGTATTCTAAGTAGCAGAAATGCTTTTCCAAAATTCCTATGTGCCTTTTGATAGTTTTTTGGTATTGTGGCCCTAATATACTGTAGATGCTAAATGCATTTTATGGTTGGTTAAAAGCAGCCTGAAAAGTATGACTCGTATAAGATGTCACAAGTATGTTTTCCTTTTTTCCCATTGATTGCATCAGTCACAATGAGGCTACAAATGAATTCATCATACCTGTCCCTCTGTCTCAGGTGTGGTTTGCTGCTGTTTTCCTGTCCTTGCTTATTACTGCTATATTACTTCCCTAAGGAATTTTATTTCTAGCTGCACAGAACGGAATGGGGTTCCCAGAGGAACTGGCCCTACTTCCTATTTTAAAAATTAATTTCTGCACCTAATTAGCGGCTTTGGAACTATTCATTTAGACATTGTATTTCTGCTTATTTGTAATAATTAAGGCTACTTCTTACCATGTTCAGTAGTATAACAAGTGCATGTAGATTTAAATGCACAAGAAAGTTTATTACATAGGTGAAGCTACATTTAAAATATACCCTATGTACACTAATTAGCCATACAATTAAAACCCACCTCTTGCCTTCTCTAAAAACCAAACAGCTCCTTTTTTAAAGGGATGTTCTCACCATGCTGTTTCACAGACCCTGCTCTTCACAGGCATCTTCAGGCTCCCATTTCCTATTCAGGCTGAGAGGGGTCTATAGTAGTGTCGGATATTTAATCCCTTCTTGGTGATGGAGGGGGGTTTTTAAAAGCAGGACATAAAGGGTACAGGCTCTAAAAGGATTAAAGTTTGTCAGTAAAAAACACAAAAAAGCTCCTGTGCTGCTGATAAGACACAGCAGCACAGGAGCTGTAGACCAGGGCTGTAGAACAGAGAGAGATGGTCAGTACACAAGCAGGAGGTAACAACTGCTCCAGCTCTGAAATGAAGCAAAATCAGAACAGCAATGTACTTGGTAATCATTTTAATAGATCTTTGCCCCCAAAGTTTAAATAATAATGTGGGGAGAAAACCTCTTTTTAAAGGCGTGTTTCCCCCCACAGACCTTTAAAGGCTATTGCAGATTCTCTAGATCCCCGAGGGGACCGCACCCGTCTCGGAAATGGCCCGTAAAGTTGGTCTAAGGGAGAGTTGGTTACGTTTGGGCACGACTCTCCATTCTGTTCTATGGGAGTTCCCGAACACACTGCTGACCTGTACTTAGAACTCCTATAGAACCGAATGGAGAGTCATGCACAAGTGTGATCAGCTGTCCATCAAGAGCCATAACTTTCAGGAGCTCGTTTCCAAAAGAGGTGCAGGTCCTGCTTCTGGGGCCGCACCTGGGGAACTTGATGGCATATCCCGCTATATTATCAACGTTTCGTTTGGGAACCTAAGTTGTGAGTTTCTTCTTGGATTGGATGTATATTTCAAGCACATCCCACAAATGCTCAGTCAGTCAACACTAGCCTTCGGCTAGAGAGATAAGGATTCAATCTCCAGAGGAGAAAAGCGTCTTCCTTAATGTTCCACGGCTTTTAAAATGGGCCCTATTTTGGTCCCTTTACGCGCCGAAATGGCAATTTTTGGGGAAAAACGGGGCCTTCATTACGGTAATTTTACGTTCTCTAGAGAAAAAAGGATTTCGTTTCCCCTCCCCCGCCCGGCCAAACCCCCCGGGCGGGGAGTAATTGACTGTCATTTCTGCCGCGTATACCGCGCTAAAAGTATTGTTTGGGCCGCGAAGTGCCGGCCCCCCTTTTACTCCCCCGCTCCCGCCCCGTCCACATGGGTAATTGCGGGGGGTAATTACGCCCGGGTTGGAAGGGACGGGGGGCGGGGGGGGGCACCCGCGGCCCATGACTTTAATTTCCCACGGCCGTTTTACGCCGTTGGTAATTTCCCGTCACTTATCCTCCCCCCCGGCGGATTCGCCGAGAGGGGGAGGAACGTAATCCATAGTTCTCTGAGAATGTGGATTCCGTTTTGCTGGGCTTTCCACCGTAATTCGCACATACCCGGTGATTAAGACTAAAATACATCCCATTTTTAAAATTGTGAACATAGCCTAAGATTGTAAATTGTGGAATACCCTATATACTTTAGT
>JAODAL010081270.1:0-11961 GCA_025379985.1 Phyllomedusa bahiana | reverse complement strand
CAAACTATGTAACTATGTAACAAATTACACATATGATTGGTGCATTTTTACAATCCCCATTGACTCTCTATTGTAAAATTGTGTGTATACAATATGCATTTACACACAAACGTTTTACATGTGCTTTAGTTTTTTGTATTGCATATTGCTTCAAGTATGCTGACTTCTTTTTGACTACATAAATCTGAAAAAAGGGACTCAAAACAAAAATGCTCTCAAAGAGCACAGTGAGTAAGAGGGCCGCCATCAGAGATTTTAGGGCCCCATACAACCAAAGCTTATGGGCCCTCTTACCCCAAAAATATAAAAAAAAAAATAAATTGAACAGGAAAAAAATTTAATTGTGCTCTTGTTTTTGGGTTTTGTTTTGGTTGGAGTTTACACCGTACTGTTTACCGAATATACTCGAGTATAAGCCGAGTTTTCCAGCACAAAAAATGTTCCGAAAAATCCCCCCTAGGCTTATACTTGAGTCACTGTCATCACTCGGGCGCTGCGATGGCCCAAGTGCCGACAGGGACGCTTCAGCTATATGCGGCTCCTCAGGGAGCGCATATAGCTGAAGGCCGAGTACAGCTGACAGCGTCCAGGCACTGCGGTGGCCCAGGCGCTGTCGGCTATCTCTTCACTTGTATGCGACTCCTCTGGTGCGCATACAGGTGAAGAGATACCACTGCGGAGCAGAGAGCGAGCGCTCCCTGCTCCACAGTGGACTCCGGGCAGCCGCAGACTCGTGGCTGTCCGGAGTTTCCGGCACAGGCAGCGTGTGTCATCACGCTGCGTGTGCGACCTGATGACATCACCCGCCTGTGCCGAGAAGATGGAGTAGAGCGCGCGGGAGGCGGAGTAGCGGGGAGCAAGGTAAGTGGGTTTTTTTTGTTTTAAAACCCTGCCTATAACCTGCCTAGGGGGACCTATACCTGTCTATAACCTGCCTATGGGGGCAATTACCTGCCTAAAGCCTGCCTATGGGGACATATAGCTTCCTATACCTGCCTATAACGACCTATACCTGCCTATAACCTGCCTATGGGGGACATTAAACTGCCTATACCTGCCTATGGGGGACATTAAACTGCCTATATCTGCCTATGTAATTTTATTGGTATCTATTTTTATTTTTAAAATTCACCAGTAGCCGCTGCATTTCCCACCCTAGGCTTATACTCGAGTCAATAAGCTTTCCCGTTTTTTGTGACAAAAGTAGGTGCCTCAGCTTATACTCGAATCGGCTTATACTCGAGTATATACGGTAATTGATGTTATCTTTATTCTGAGGGTCAGTATGTAAACAAGGGCCAGAAAATACCGCCACATCATCACTGCACATCACCACTATGTAGTAACCCCTACCACTATAATGTTACTGACCAAACAAGCATACCAAGACCAATATTGCCAAACAACATTATACAAACACCAAAAAAATACCACATCTCAATACCATATAGTGACTAATACCATCATAATGTCACTCATCAAACCAAGATACTAAGACCAGTATTATCAATAACAACAATATACAAGAACCAAATAATACTGCCACATATCACTGCATATCACCACCATAAAGAGGCTGAATAATACCACCATATGGTTATTAAATATAACCCATTAAACTAAGACCACTATCACTACCATACAGTGACCATATAGTGGTAAATACCAGTTGTACACAGGCTCTCTGCACATATTTATCTGATTAAAATGCAGTTACATCCAGGGATTCACAGAAGACATCTTTTATGACTGGAGTTGTTTACTTTCCCTTTTCTTCTCCATCCCTTCTAGACTGCCATGATGACTTCTCCTGGCTATGATTCTTTCCTGTAGATTTTACAACACAAATACCTAAGACTTCTCACTTTTCTATAATCTTCCCACCTGTGCCCCTATGTACAAACTCCCCATCCATAGTGCCCAAAATGGAAATAATAACCTCCTCGATGCCCTGGTAGTTAGGTAGGGAGGGCCGCCGGTATCTAGGTCCCCTCAGTAGATAGTTATATAAAGCCCCCCCAGCAGGTATCTAGCTATATAAAGCCCCTAATAGGTAAGCATAAAGGCCCTATCGGTAGGTAATTAAGTATACAGGCAGCCACAATAGGTAGGTACATAAGCTCCCCAGCAGGTAAATAGGTTGGTAGTTAGGTTGGTAGGTATGTAGTGCCCCCTCAGTAGGTAAGTAGATGTATAGGCCCTCTCAATAGGTAGGTTCATCGACTCCTCAGTGGACAGGTAGGTGTATAGAGCCCCTTCAGTAGGTATATAGGGCCCTTCATAGGTAGTGTATATAGGACCTCCCGGATAAGTAAACATATGTCAGTACAAAGGTGTTTTTTATATCCTCCAGTAGTGAGGTATATATGCCCACCGGTAGCTAGGTAGGTATATAGGCACTCGGAGTAGGTAGGTATATGGAGTCCCCTTAGTAGGTTAGTAAGTATTTAGGGGGCCCCCAGTAGGTTGCAAAAACACGCATACAATCCCGTAAAGCCAGTGGCAGCCCTCTCTTGTTTCACCGCCTGGTCGGACCCCGTATGTCAGTACCAGAACTGTAATGGTGGCCCTAGACAGTAATACAGCAACCCCATGAAACAATCACTATTACAAAAAATGTAGCACCAACAGCATCAAAATAAGCAATAAAATCTTACATCTGCTCCTTTTGGCTATATGAAAAATTGAGGTTCTTAGCGTACAATTTTGAACAAAACTAGAAGTGCCCATCCATTGCGACAAGGTGACCTTAGTACAAATGGGAACCTATGCTAACATTTTACTTCACTTGGTGACTGTTCAGTATTCCATATTTTCAGGAAAAGAAGGTCCCAGCTGCATTCTGCAGTGATTTAAAACAGTCTGTGTGGGTAGGCAGATTGCACAACCAAAATGGAGGCTAGCCACTCCCCCATGCAAACAATCCAAAGCTAAAAAATGATCAGCACACACTGGCATGGCAGCAAAGCAATGCAAACACAACATCATAGCAGCAGCAGTCTACACCAAAGAACAGTCAAATTGAATATAGGAATTTTTTTAAAAAAGGGGTTTCTGCTACTTTTGGATAAATTAAAATGTGAGGTTCTTAGTGTACATTTTTGATCAAAATTTCGAGAGCTCATCCACTACGACAAAGTGACCTTCTCTGACATTTTACCTCACTTGTTGTCTGTTCAGACCTCCATATTTTAAGGGAGAGAAGGTCCCAGCTACATGGAGGTCTGAACAGGCGCCGAGTGAGGTAAAATGTTAGACTAGGCTCCCATCTGCACTAAGGTCACCCTGTCGTGGTGGATGGATTCTTGCAATTCTGATCAAATGACCTGAAGCATACATCAAGATTGGTGAATAAATGGTTCAATGACAATGAAGTAGAGTAGCTGAATTGGCCCCCACAGTCCCCAGACCTCAACCCGATTGAACACGTGTGGGTAGAGTTGAAGAAATAGGTGTATTCATATCCAAGTGATTCGACCAGTATGCACCAACATTGGGAACATGTAGAAGAGACCTGGGATCAGATTTTGGTTTAGACATGCTTGAATCTGATCGAGAGCCCAGAAGGATTCAGGCAGTGTTAAAAATTAAAAGTGGATTTACAAAATACTAACAAAATAATAAAAATTAATGTCTAGATTTTTAGGCGCAAAACTGTAACAATGCAGTTACATGACAATAATCTGCATAACTAAGCATATTCTAAATAGTTGTCTCACCTTCATTGCTGGAGTGGACAGTGAGATATGAAGCCTGAAGGTCAAAATTGTTACCTTTTTGTTTGGCACTATATTTTGGTTCATAAAACGCACATTTTAAGCATCAAAATATATCTCAAAAAGGGCTGATTATTGCAGCTGAAACCAACCGCAAACAGCAGGTAATGGAACCGGCTCTGTTCCCTTCTGTCTTTTAGATGCGGCAGCAATTGCGGCATGAATGAGAATGAGAAAATGGTGCAGTGCGCTATTCTAAACTGTCATTGGTACCTCTGTGAGGTGATTGCAGGGTGCCGATCCATTATCATGGTGACTGGCAGCCTTATGAAAGTTTTGATCATTGTCATGTTTAGCTGTCTCTTACTTCCTGCTGCAGGCAGAAGGGTATGCTAATGGTCACACCGCCTAGTGGTCAAGTTTCCTAAGGGGACTTAAAGTTAATGTGTAAAACATAAAAAAGTTTAAAATAAAATAAAAATTATTAAAAGTTAAAATTCCCCAATCTTTTGCCATTTTACAAATTTAAAAAAAGTTACATATAACTGGTATTGCCTTGTCTGTAAAAAGTATGATCTATTAACCCCTTCCCGACATAGGACGTATGCATACGCCCTAGCAGGAAGTGACTTCCTGCAAATGGACGTATGCATATGTCCTGGCGATCACGCGGGTTTGCAGGCGAGCCGCGCACGTTCGCGACATGGGACCAGCGGTAAATTAACGCTGGCCGCATGCCGTATCCCCCACGGCCGGAGTGATCTCCGGCTGTGGGTGATTAACTCTTCATTACCGCAACCTGTCATGGTTGCGATAATGAAGCCGCATGCAGGAGGAGGGAGCTCCCCCTGCCTGCTCCCGTCGGCTGCGCACTTTTGTGGGCACCGATTCTCCTGTCTGATGGCCCCGGGAAGTGAACGGCACTTCCGGGGTCATCTGTGAATTTCACCATGCCCGCAATGCATTGTGGGCATGGGGACGGGTTTGTTGTCGTGGCGACCAGTACACAGAAATAGTACTGTGTACTGGCTGCCTTCTACAGCAATTGATGATTGCTGTTAGAAGAAAAAGTAAAAAAAAGTGTAAAAAAGTAAAAATAAATGTTAAAAGTGAAAAAAAAGGGTAAAACACAAACACAAAAAATAAAATAAAAACACGTACACCGCCCTTTTCCCCTTTACAAACGCCAGTCGCCCCAAAAAAGATAAACAATAAATAAAGTACCCATATTTGGTATCGACACATGCATAACAACCTGCCCTATAAATCTGTCACTTTAAATTTAAACCCCGCCGGTGACCCGTAAAAAAAAAAAAATAAAAAACAGTCACAGAATTGCATTTTTTGTTCATTACACAGCACATAAAATGGAATAAAAAGCGATCAAAAAATCTAAAAAAAGCCAAAGTTGTACCAATTAAAAGTTCATCCTGCAAAAAAAATGTCCTTACACAGCGCTGTATACGGAAAAATAAAAAAGTTATGGCTCTCAGAAGACAGCGATGCATAAATATTGTTTTACACAATAACACTTTTTTTTTAAAGTGCTTCAAAATAAAAAAAAATATATAAATAGGGTATCGCCGTAATCGTATTGACCCAGAGAGTAAATATAACTTGTCATGGATACTGCGCGATGAGCGCTGTTATAAATAAAAATAAAAAAACACTACTAGGATTGCAGTATTTTCTTTCCCCTTCCTTCCAAAAAATGGTTTTTAAAAACTTATCAAAAAGTTTTGGTCCCCCAAAAAAAATTGTACCAATAAAAACCTCATCTCATCCCGCAAAAAACAAGACCCAACACAGCTCCATACACCGAAAAATAAAAAAGTTATGGCTCTCAGACTATGGCGATGCAAAAACGTGTTTTCCTTTTTGAATAAAGGTGTTTTTATTGTGTAAAAGCAGTAAAACCTATAAAAAAAATACATTTGGGTATCGTTGTAATCGTATCGACATGTGGGGTAAAAAATAGCATGTCATTTATACCACACGGTGACCGCTGTAAAAAATAAAAATAAAAAACACTACCGGGAATGCTGTATTTTGTTCAAAATGCCTCACAAAAACCTTAATAAAAAGTGATTAAAGCATCGTATGCACCCCATAATTATACTAATAAAAACGTCACCTCATCCCGCAAAAATCAAGCCCATAATCAGCTCCGTGCACAGAAAAATTAAAAAGTTATGACTGTCAGAATAGGACAACAAAAAAACACAATTTCTTATAGACCTAATTCTATTGTGTAAAATTAATAAAACATAAAAAACTATATAAAATTTATATTATTGCAATTGTACCGACCCCCTCAGTAAAGTTTTCCTGTCACTTATCCCGTACAGCGAACATTAAAATTAAGCCCAAAAAACAATGGTGGAACTGTGTTTTTTCCCCCCATTTTCATAGCCCAATACTAAAAAATACTATGGACCACCTGTACACCTAAAATGCACAGTACACACCTAAATGAGATCCATGAGGGGTGTTGAATTGAAAAAGGGTGGGACTTCTGGAAGGTTTCACCTTTTCTGGTACTTTGGGGGCTTTGCAAATGCGACATGACCCCGCCGAAATCTGCCTTCCAAAAGCAAAATAGCACTCCCTCCATTGTACACCCTGCCATGTGCCCAAACAGCAGTTTACACCCACATGTAGGGTATTGCCGAACTTGGAAGAAATTGTGTAACAAAATTTGGGATGCTTTTTTTAAAGGATTACTTGAAAAAATTTAAAATTTTCAGCTAAAATTGCAGATTGTTGCAAAAAAAAAAATTCATTTTCCCAGCACTAACGCAAAAAATTTTGTGAAACACCTGTGGGGGGTTAATATTTCCCCACTACACCCTGGATATATTCCTTAAGGGGTGTAGTCTCCAATAGGGGTATTTTGGGGTGTTTTATTAAGTTTTAACCTGCTTAGGGTGTCCAAACCCTGAAATGGTGCCTAAATAAAATTGTAATGAAAATGGAGACCCCCAGAGTCCAGTAGGTGCACCTCCTATTCTGGGGCTTGTGGTTGAGCCAAAAAGCCACTGGGCCACATATGGGATATCTCCCGAAAACAGAAGAATCTGCGGAATTTAATATTAAGTTGCATTTTCCTGATCACATCTCGAGTTCTTGTGAATAATGGCTGAAAATTTAAAAATCTGCAAAAAAAAGGTGAAATTTTAAATTTCACCTCCACTTTGCTTTAATTTCCCGTGAACACCCAAATGGACTAATAAACTTCCTAAATGCTGTTTTGGGAATTCTTTAAGGGGTGTTAGTTTCTTAGATGAGGTTTTTTTATGGGGGTATCTAAATAAAGGCCAATCAAAATCCGTTAGAACTGGAATGGTCCTAAAAAATGTATATTGCAAATTTTCTTGAAAATGTGAAAATTACTACTAAATTTCTAAGCCCCCCCTAATATCATAAATAAAAAAAAGACATCTAAAAAAATATGCCACCCTACAGTAGACATATGGTAGATGCTAGTTATAAGCTATTTTGAGTGGAATAACTATCTGTCTTACATGCAGAAATTTTTTGAAGTTTGAAAATGGTAAATTTTTCTAATTTTACACAATATTTTTCACAAATAAAAAAGGACTTTTTGGACCAAAATTTCTTACTATCTTAAAGCACAATGTGTCACGAGAAAACAGTCTCTGAATCAGATGGATAGGTTAAAGTGTCAAAATGTTATTCTCACATAAAATGATACATGGCAGATTTAAAAAAATGGGGCTCTGTCAGAGAGGCCAAAACTGGCTCCGGCGTTAAGGGGTTAAAAAATAATATAATTTATCCCATACGCTGAACAACGTTGAAGAAAAAAATTCCAAATGACAAAATTGCGGTTTAATGGTTATTCAATGTCTCCTTAAAAATTAGAAAGAAAAGGGATCAAAAAGTTGCATCTATCTTAAAATGATACCAATACAAAGTACAAGTAATGAACCATTACTCAGGTCCATAGGCGGAAGCACAAAAAAGCTATTGGTTGCAAAAATGGTGCTGCAGCACAAATTTAATTTGTTTACAATACTAAAACATAATGGAAACCCTACATATTTGCCGGAAATGTATCAACCTGCTGAATACAGATAACACATCATTTATAATATAGAGTGAATACCGTAAAAAGGAAACCCCCACCCCCGCAAACATTTTCTCAGCATATTCTATGGTATGGATAATTACAGCATTAGAAAGTACATCTTGTCCAGTAAAATATGGAGGTGGAAAAATAAAAAAGTTGGAAGACAGGGAGGTAAAAACAAAGAGCCTTATTATTATGACCGGCCGTCAGGAAGGGTTTAAAGCACTTTTAGGGTATGTTCAAAAATTGTCCAGATTATTTTGTAGAGTTTCTTGCAGAGATAAAGAGCATAGGATGAAAAAAATAAATCTTAAAAAAAAAGTGTTGAACATAAAAACACAAGTTAAACAATAGGCCATTCCCTTAAACAGGATTTCATATAAGGTCAAATTAGGGAGGATCCAATGAAGAACTGGAACAGAATGAGTCCAAACAGCAATATCTTAAAGGGGTTGTCTCACTACATTGATTCATCTTACCTCAGTCCTGTTTTCTTAGTTTGAATTCATGGGCGTGTTTACTGGCTTCCACTGGGGCCCCGTAAAAACCGGGTCTTAGCTTAGAAAACCCAGTGCTGGCAGCCTTTCGGATAGTCAAACAGGTCTGTAGTATAGAAATTTTGAGTAGCAAATGCGCCCATAAAGAGAGCTATCTCAAAATAGATGTATGTTAATAGACTATAGTGCAAAAGACTTTTTTGGAAGTCTTTAACATAAAAACAATCCTTGTAGTGAGACAACCCCTTTAATGGGAAGCACTGTGGTCTATGGCACTGAAATGCTTGGTTCAAGTCCTCAAAATTCACATACATTGTGGTTGTGTTGTCGTCATGGCGGTGTGCACCTGCAATATTTATTTAGCTTTAAAGGGGTTGTCTTACTACATTGATTCATCTTACCTCAGTCCTGTTTTCTTGGTTTCATTTTTGAATTCAGTGTTTACTGGCTTCTACTGGCTGGCAGTGACGAGCTGCTGAGGAAACCAGGTCTGTAGCTATAGTGACCAGTGCTGGCAGCCTATCAGGAGAGATCAAACAGGTCTGTAGCTATAGCAACCTGAGGAGCTGATGCAGCCCATGCAAGAGGGGATATCTCAGAATAGGTAGGAAACTGTTAATGGACACATATTACAAAGTGACTTGTTTTTGCACAATCTTTAACATAAAAAGAAATCCTTGTAGTGAGACAACCCCTTTAAGGTTTAAGGTGCTAAAGAATTGTGTTCTTTTGTGTTCTTTTCACAATAGGAGACTGTCATAGCGCACCTCCTACTCCTTTCTGCGCAGGTGACAAAACATGCCTGGGCCACTTAAATAAGATAATAAAAGTATCAGTACTGGCAAAAAAGTAACATCAAGATATATTACATAGCTGATAAAACTGCTGTAAAAACCAGCTAGAAACAACAAAAAATGAAAACCAAAAAGATGCAAAAATAAAAAAAACATACGTTTTTGCATCCATTTTAAATGTTTGTAAACAATAATATACATTTAAAGTTTATTATGCTAGTGTTTAGAAGGGTTTTAGAATTTTTTTTTTAATTTTGTAAAATAGGACTTGCATTTTTCCAGTAAAAATTTTAAAAACGTCACAAGCACCATTAAGATTACAGATTCAAATCGTACAAAAAAACTCATTATATTCATACCTAAATCGTGTTCCAGTTTCTCTTATTCACTCAAATTTTCAAGTTCTCACCCAGATTCACAGATGAGAGGAAAAATATATTAAATATATAACATAGAGGTAAATTTTTATATTTATATAAAAAAGACGATCGCGCTCTGTTCGCTGGCTGATGTGAGCATCCAGTGAGAATCTCTGGGGAAGTGGTTGCACTATTACAAGTGTGTTTTACACTGTGTTATACTATTTGCATGAGGGTTGCATATTTTGGAATTTGATTATTTGGGGACTGCTTGTGATTAAGTTGGCACCTTATACAGCGAACAGAGCGCGATCATCTTTATTATATATATACACTTTTTATTTCTATTAGAGGATTGCAGCAGGAGATTTCCTCTGACGATCTTTGTGCAGCTTGTTCCCTGAAACACCTGGCGCTTGTATCTAAAGTAGTAGTTAAATTGTTATATTTATACCAGCTTTGCCATATCTTCTTAAAATTATCTCATAAATATATTAAGCTACACAAATTATATCAATATATTTCTGGAGAAACACTTAAGCCATTCCTGAATGTAAGGACACTTATCTGACATTCAATATTTAGCAATCAATTTTTTGCCAAAATAATAACTTTCAAATCACTTTAAAATGATTATCCTTACACAACTTCAGCAAAGATAGATCATCCAATATACATAACCTAATATCGTATGGAATTAATTTTTGATATATATTCAGCTACATCCTTCCAATATTTAATGAGTTTTGGGGATTGCCAGGTCATATGAATCCAAATTGCATCACCCTAAATACATTAATAAAATGAGCTGAAACTTTTTTTTTTAAATTTCCTTAAAAGAGAAGCACAATAATAGTTCATGTAAAAACAAAAAATAAGTACCTTTTTACTGTAATGTATACAATTCAAATCAACATACTGGTACAGTATCTCACAAAAGTGAGTGCACCCCACACATTTATGTAAATGTATTATATGTTTTCATGGAACAACAATGAAGATATAACACTTTGATACAATGTAAATTAGTCAGTGCACAGCTTGTATAAGTGTAAATTTGATGTGCCCTCAAAATAACTCAACAGACAACATCAATCTCTAAACCATTGGCAACAAAAGTGACTACACCTCTAAATGAAAATGGGCAAATTGTGCCCAACGTGTCAATATTTTGTCTGGCCACCATTATTTTCCAGCACTACCTTAACTCTCTTGGGCATGGAGTTCACTAGAGCTTCACAGGTTGCAGCCACTGGAATCATCTTCCACTCTTCCATAACAACATCACGGAGCTGGTGGATGTTAGAGCCTTTGCGCTCCCCCACCTTCCATTTGTGGATGCCCCAAAGATGCTCAATAGGGTTTAGGTCTGGTGACATGTTTGGGCCCAGTCCGCTCTTTTGGGATTTCCCAATGTACTTGGCGATACGTATGCCCCACGTACTCTTTCCCTTTGGGAACTCGCGCTTTTCGTGTGTCCCCCGGGGGGCACCCCCCCGGCCCCTTTTTGATTTTAACTCCGGGCGATGCCTGCAAGTAATTGAAATGCCACTTATTCCAGACGTACAATCGATCGTTTTTCTCTTGAGAACTAGGGTTTACCGTTTACACGATCTTTCCCGTATTAGAGCGAAAATAAGGGGAAATGCTGCAAAATCCCCCGGGGAAAACATAAACCTATTTTTTTTAGCTTCTTTCTTAAATTTCTTGTCTATGGAGCTCACTAAAGCTTCACAGGTTTCTGCTACTGCAATCCTCTTCCAATCCTCCATGATGACATCATAAAAGAATCCTATTTTCTATTGAGGACATCACAAAACATGTCCAACATGTTACCTGCGCTTTGAGTTTTAAGGTAATTTTCCCTCTTCCCTTTCTTTTCCTGAAAATGCTCTGACCTAGTTCCCGTGTGATATGCAGAACCCGACCCCCTTTTTGGGCCCGTCCTTTTAAAAAATGAGAAAGAGGGTGGTGTGTTTACATTATTATTCCGCCTGCATCACAAAGCAAGCACCAATTGGCTAGGGAGCCCCAAATGCTTTCTGGAATGCTAACACTCAAATTTTTTTAATTTTAAAATTGGGGTCCTAACAATCACTTGGGGGAAAGAAAAATCCCTTTTCCATCTCCATTTTTTTGAATGTGTTGACTTCCCTATTGAATAGTTAAATCTTTTGATGACAAAAAATTTTAGGGCCCTGTTTTTTTTATTTGTCAAAACCCGCAGATCATAAAGTCTAAAGCCTTCTTCAGTAAACTAATTAAAATTTTTAGACGTGTGTCAGTGTTCGTTTTGGAAATACAAAAAAAGGAATTCCCAAATTCTTTCCCCCAATCTTTATTCTTAATGTTTTCCAAGGGATCAGAAAAACCTATGCATTTATTAAATAATTACTTTCCTTTTTCTATATATGTTTACCTAAAAAAATCAGTTTAAGTATATATATAAAATTTTAATTTTAAATATAAATTAATATTTTTATTTTTATTTTATTTTTTTTA